>APFE030568146.1:10097-24913 GCA_000404065.3 Pinus taeda
ATAAAAATAAAAATAAAAATAGTAATAACCATATTTAAGAAATAAAAGAAGGAAATTATCAAAAAAGAAGGAAAATAGAGAAAAAGTAGCATGCAAGGGACACATGGAGGGTGTGCATGTGGTTCCCCTTCCAAGGCTTTGTTCTATTTAATGAATGGTGAGGAGGATGGGGTGGGTTCCATCATTCGAAGGTTCTATCTTTCATTCTCTTGGGAGAATGGGATACCAAGACTTAGAAATACTGGCAGTAGTCATTGATTGAGGGCTCGGGGGTGGCCAGTTGTAGCAGAACCCTGCGCAATGGAGCCTACGGTTGGGAGGAGAGTCGTCCCAAAAACCCTGTTGCGGTAAGCCTATTTCATCCACAAGTAAGCTCAGGTAAGCATTTAAATTTAATGTTAATAAGTTAATTAGATATTCGTATTATGGGTTGTTACACACCATCAACTAATGATAGTAAAGTTCATGGATGAAAGGGAAAGGTCAAGATTCCATGTAGGTTATGTGAATGTAATCATTCTTTTCACCTTTGTCCCTTTTTGGATGAAGCCTAAAGAGTGTTGGATAATCGTCCTCATTCACTGTAGCGACTTCCATCTTGTTACAGGAAACTCTCCAAAATCAACCATCGGTTGAAACCACTCTCTCTGAAAGTGAATCCTATGAGTCTATACACAATTCAAATCAACAGGTCGATGTAAGGCTTAACCTGATTTCACCTTCATCTAATCATACCTTTCTTGAAAAGAATGAAAATGATACCACTTAAGTTCTTTTTGCTCCTTAAAATCTAAATGAACTTGGGGAAAATCCACCTGTTCCATCTAGACAGGAGGAAAACCCTCCAGTTCTAATAACTCAAGGGGTTAATCCTTCCATTTCTACGGTACCCCGTCCAAGTAGTCTAGTTATTTCCTTTGATTGGAATCAACTAGCAGGATCTCGCCTTCCTTCTTATTTGCCTTTCCAGATCATTGTACAAGTTTGTAATATGATTGTACCTAGCACTATTATAGACAAAGGTGCATCAGTGAGTATCCTTTCCTCAACTACTTGGCAAGTGCTCTGTTTGCCACTGGTTGTCCTTGTTACAAAGAATCTTTTGGGCTTTAACAAAGGAACCAGTCGACCATTAGGGATCCTTCCTGAGTTACCTATCACTTTGGGAGAAAAAACCATTTATCTGAATGTGATGGTAGTCCCAAAACCTTTAGCTTATAATTTACTTCTTGGGTCTGACTATGTTTATCACATGGGAGCTATTGTCTCAACACTCTTTCGAGTGATTTGTTTCCCGCATGAAGGTAGGATTGTCACCATTGACTAGCTTTCATTTCCCAGTCCAAATATATCTCCTAGTCAACCATTATCCCTAAATGGTCCATTTATACCAATGGTATCATCCCTGCCACAGGTTAATTATGTGGCAACCTATTTCATACCTACATCGACTAACGACCAATTTAGTGATGTTGTACATTATGTACTGGGGGCACTGGAACTAGATCTTTCCTTCATGACCACTTATGAGTTGTGATCGAAGGAGGTCGAGGATAGTTCATTGTCTTGTGTCAGCCTAGTTAAAAAATGAAACCAAGGGTCTTGGAGGATAGTTCATTGTCTTGCGTCAGCTCATTAAAAAATGAAACCAAGGATATGAGTAGAGTTCCTTGTCTTGTCTCAAGCTCGTTAAAAGAAAAATGAAACAAGGACACCTGGAGCAAGTTCCAGGTCAAGTCTCTCACTTGATCTTGTAAAATAACCTTCATTCCATTCGCTTGATAGCCATGAATATTCTGGTGAATGTAATGAAGCTTGGGGGGCATGCACCTAGTAGTAAAGATAAGCTTCTCAGTAGGTTATATGATTGGTCTTTCACACCATTCACCTTTGTCTATTCTGGACGAAGCCAAAGAGGTACTGGATAACCATACTTCTTCACTGCAGTTACTTCCATCTGGTTACAGGAGACTCTCCCTTTCATCATCCTGGGGGCATGCAAACCTTTTTTCAAGCATAGTTTCCCATGGTTCATGCTCGCCTAAAAAGAACTTGTTTTCAAGCATAGTTTTTCGTTTCAAGCTTGTGTAAAAATGAAATTGAATCTAAGCATAGTTTTGTTGTTTCAAGCTTCTGTAAAAATGAAATTGACTTCAAGCATAGTTTTCCATTTCAAGATTGTGTAAAAATGAAACTAACTCCAAGCAGAGTTTTTTGTTTCAAGATTGCATAAAAATGAAGCTAAATCCAAGCATCGTTCCCCATTGTTCAATCTTGTCAAAAAATGAACCAATTTATAGGCAATTAACCTTTGTGATTGCCATTCTATCAGCCTTTTGAACCTTGGTTGTGTACATCCGATCACCACCATCCCTTTGACCAATCAAACACTTCCACTTGGTTGTTTTACCCTTTTTTGAGGAACAATCGCAATGAGTGGTTTTATTACCAGCCTCTTCATAGAAATCAACATGTTTTGAGAAGTTCCAACATCACCGGAACTAGTTGCTATGCTAGACACCACTCGTTCCTCAAAATAGAGTGCTCTTTAAACCCTTTTTAGACTCATTAAATATGAAAAGTTTTTTGAGCGCTTGCCTTTTTCAGCTTGTTAAAGTGATTGGAAAAGTCATTCCTCCTGTACTATTTTATTCTTTTTTGGACCTGAGGGATTATTTTACGAAAAAGAACTTATGGATTTTTCTTTTTGTCCCTTTTCAAAATCTGTAAACATGAAAAGGACCAATTTATCCTTGTCATTAAACTCGTTAAAACAGTAGCGACAAACTTGTCCATTTAGACAAAACCGAGTTTCACTGTTGCTATACTCGTTAAAACATTAAGTACTGATAGGTTTTCCCGAAGGGCGAATTATAGAACAGGGATATGTTATCCTCCTCGAACTTGACAATAAAGAGGTACTGGTTAGCAATGACTGGGGAAAAAGGGGAAGAAACCTTGAAAAAATTTTGGTAGCAAGTGGCTCTTGAACATGATACTTTCACTTCATCACAATTATTGAGTTGGGTTGGGTTATTCCGTTCACCGGTCATCTCACCATTGGTCTTTCATACCATCCATCTTTTGGGGTTAACACTACCAATTCATGTTAGTGCCGCTGACATGTTCAAGAGAAGTCGTTCAGTTGAGAAACCACCATCCAGTTAATGTCTCATCCACTGCAATACCTCTAACTTTCATTTTTTTCATGACCACCATTGTTGAACCTTGTGTCGTCAGTTCGTTTTCACCTCCAGAAATCATTTGATTCATTTCATGTCGTAGATGTGGGATACATCAAGGCCCTCCTACGATGAGTCAGTTCTTGTCGACATCAACTCATTATCCAAGAAGTTGACTTAGAAACAACCCTTTCGGTGCTTTGAAGCTTGCATACATCAATGGTAAGTTTCTCACTTCCAATGACAAGTTAACATCAATGGTCTTCGACTGAAATATTTTGCACTGTGTTCCACGTCGGATAATATAGTGACATCACGTGAATTGTACTGTAGTAGCTTCAGGGTCATTATCATTATTAGTGATTCCTCTCACGTTTGTTAACAACTTACATCATTGGCTGGTAATCAGGCAATGTCTTTCCATGTTCGACTTCAGAACATCGCTTCACATGGACTGACTTGTACATCGAGTGAAGATTGAATGAGTTCAGAGATCCCAGATCTAGTTTCATCCATTCGGAATGCGATATATTCAGGGACATAAAAACATCAAATATACAAAGGCTCTACACAAATGGTCATCCTAACCATGGATGATGACTGTATCTCTGAAGAATCACCAGTTTGTATCTGTAGACAACTATCTCATCTATGTACATGAAATGAATTTATAAAGATGAGCATAGGAATGCCCCGTTCAGCTAGATCATGAAAACTATATTATGATGATGTATTGTATTGTAACTTATTCAGGTCACCTTCCAGTTTGAAACTTCGAATCCTCATGATAAAGCATTTCACCCGAAATCGATATTTATGACTTCATGCTTTAGGGGGAAACTATTATAGACATATTTGGGCACATCAACCCCATATGAGGGGAAAGCTAGTGTTTCTAAAGAATGTTAACCCTCTAGGTTTGGCAGTTAGCCTAGAAACAATGGTTTAAGCCAATTCAATGCTTTCTTATATGTGTAACAGATAAGAGAAAGATAATGGAACCAACTTGGAACTTCCACTTAATCCCTCGCTTGGTCTCTCTCCCCTTTGATAGATCCTGCAACTCCTTCCCGTACTTAACACACTTATAGAGTACCTGCACAAATATAGAAGTAAAGAACCATCAAAGCATCGTGATCTATTAAAACATAACCATTATAGAATTAGATATATAATTAACAAGTAATAGCATTCAAAAATGATAACATTTACAACTACACAATCATATGGAAGAAAACTTGAAGAACTTTATTAATAGAAGGAGAATTACAACCTAGTTGTCTAATCCAGCATCATCCTCCCAGCTTCAATCCTTCTTCACCTCATGAAATAGCAAGATCACACCAACAATACAATGGTCCTTCCTCAATTACAAACTATCAGCACTTCCTTGCAATTCACAATCTTCCAGCCTCTAGATCTCTTGAATTGGAGATCGATATATAGATGTGTGCAAGGGTGTTAGTCATTCATGGGGTTTGATTAGTGTCATTCCACTTGTTACAATTGGTTCCACTTGGATATTTCTTAGATCCCTTATTCATCCTAGGGCAAATTCAAAGAGGCAAGTGGCACAAGAGAAGTTTCTAGAAGATTCGATGAGAAACCACCTAACAAACTGTCTCAGACATTTGTCCATCCTCACCCATCGCACCCTATAGAAGGCTCAATTAGTATGCATCACACCCTGTTAGTGTACTACTCAATATTCATCGCACTTTTCCAGTGGAGCAGTTAGTATGGTTTAATTTAGGTCATTCCTGGATGGCTTCTCAGGTGGAACTTTTGGGGAATGATGTATTCAGATGATTATGTTCCTTTAGGGCATGAAAAATCTCTTTTATGGGTTGATGAGCCCTAGTTTATTGACATATAAGTTTGGGGTTAATGTGCCCAAATATGTCTATAACAATTGCCCCCTAAAGCTTGAAGTCGTAAATATTGATGTCGAGTGAAATGCTTTATCATAAGGATCCGAAGTTTCGAACTGGAAGGTGACCTACATAAGTTACAATACAATACATCATCATAATATAATTTTCATGATCTAGCTAAGGGAGGCATTCCCATGCTCAGCTTTATAAATTCATTTCATGTACATAGATGAGATAGTCGTCTGCAGATACAGATTGGTGATTATTTAGATATAGAGTCATCATCCATTGTTAGGATGAGCATTTGTGTAGAGCCTTTGTACAATTGACGTTTTTATGTCCCTGAATATATCGTAGCCCAGATGGATGAAACTAGATCCAGGTTCTTCAAACTCGTTCAATTTTTGCTCAATGTGCAAGTCAATCCATGTGAAGAGATGTTCTGAAGTCGAACATGGAAAGACGTCGCTTGATTACCAGCCAATGATGTAAGCTGTTAACAGATGTGAGAGAAATCACCGATAATGATAATGACCCTCAAGGTACTACAGTACAATTCACGTGGTGTGAATTTATGATCCAATGTCGAACACCATGAAAAATATTTTGATCAAAGGCCATTGATGTCAGCCTGTCGCCAGAAGTTAGAAACATGACATTGATATATGCAAGCTTCAAAGCACTAAGGCAACTTCTTGGATAATGAGCTAATGTTGACAAGAAGTGACTCATCATAGGAGGGCCTTGATGTATCTCACATATACGACACCAATCAAAGTAAACGATTTATTGGGGTTGAAAATGAACTCACGACACAAGGTTCAGGAATGCCGGTCATGAGAACAATGAAGGTTGGAGGTATTGCAGTGAATGAGACATTAACTATATGGTGGTTTCTCAACTGGATGACTTCTCTTAAACATGTCAGTGACACTGAGATGAATTGGTAGTGTTAATCCCAAAAGATGGATGGCATGAAAGACCAATGGTGAGATGATCAGTGAATGGAATAACCCAACCCGACTCAATAATGGTGATGAAGTGAAAGTGTCATGTTCAAGAGTGACTTGCTACCATAAATTATTCAAGTTTTCATCCCCTTTTTCCCCAGTCATTGTTGACCAATACCTCTTTATTTTTGTCAAGCATGACGAGGATAACATATGCTTGTTCTATAATTTTCCCTTCAGGCAAACCTGTTGCTATTTAATTTTTTAACGAGTCTAGCGAGACTGAAACTCGATCTCATCTAGATGGACAAGTTTGTCGCTATTGTTTTAACGAATTTAATGACAAAGATAACTTAGTCCTTTTCATGTTTAGAGATTTTTAAAAGGGACGAAAAGAAACATCCACCATTTATTTTTTGTAAAATAATCCCTCAGGTATGAAAATGATAAAATAAAACAGGAGGTATGACATTTCCAATCACTTTAACGAGCTGGAAAGGATAAGTGCTTGACAATCTTTTCATATTTAACGTGTCCAAAAAGGGTTTAAAGAGGACTCAATTTTGAGGAACGAGTGATGTCAAGGGTAGCAGTTGGTTCCAGTGACTTTGGAACTTCTCAAAACATGTTGATTTATGTGCAGAGGCTAGCTAATAAGACCACTCATTGCAACTGTTCCTCAAAAAGGGTAAAATAACCTAGTGAAAGCATATGTTCGGCCAAAGGGATGGTGGTGATGGGATGTACACGACCAAGGTTCAAAAGGCTGATAGAACGGCAATCACAAAGGTTAATTACATGTGAATGGGTTCATTTTTTGACAAGCTTGAACCATGGCGAACTATGCTTGGATTCAGTTTCATTTTTACACAAGCTTAAAATGACCAATCTATGCTTGGATTTAGTTTCTTTTTTTACACAGGTTCGAAATGAAACCCATGCATGAATTTAGTTTCATTTTTACACAAGCTTGAAATGAAAAACTATGCTTGAATGGTGGTCAAAGATGTTCAATTCATTGTTTAGCATATCAAATTCCTTCATCATTTGTTCAAACTATTCAAAACTCCATCAAAGTGATTAGAAATACATATATATGAACTACAATTAACGTTTTACTTCAAGTACATGAATAGTAAACATAAAAAGTAGTTTTACCTTTCACTTTCATCATTTCTTTTCAAATTTGGGATTTTGGAGCTCTGGAGCGGTTTTCCTCCTCAAATTTCACAAGTTGATTTTGAGAGATCCTGTGGACCATTCTTCGCTCCGTCAGGAATAGGTAGGAGCTATCCTTGAGCTCTTTATTTTTATTTCATTTTTTCTTTATTCTAAGCTAGTTTTTCCACATTTCTGGGCCCCTGGGTTTAAAGGTTTTGTTCCCCAATATGAATTCTATTTCTTTCACCTTGTAATGTTGTTAGTTGCAACATTCTTATGTTTTTTATAGGAGGAAATCTTTGTACACTATCCCATTCTTAGACCACATATTCCATATGAAGGGCCTTCTAATCATTTCAAGGTTTAAAATCTTTTATATTGTAAATATAGTCTATGTAGGAATGGACTAAAACTTCATAGTCTCTAAAAGGCAAGGTCAAATGTCCCAACAAATATTATTATTCCAATGACTTTATTGACATTGTGTTGTTGTTTTTGCTTTACAATACAATGTTGTTGTTGGCAATCTTGTTGTATGTGATAGAATATAGTCTAGCATGGGTTACATTTCCTTTGCCTTGCAATATTTTAATGACAATATGTTTGTGTTTGTGGTAGAAGGAAATCTATCTTGTGCTATATTTATTTTGTTTTGCAATGTTTTTCTTGGAAATATGAATGTATAAGTGCTAAAAATAATTCTAGCACGTGCTAGATTTCTTTCACCTTACAATGTTTTTTTTTGACAATATCCATGTGTTTGTAATAGAAATAAATCTAGGATGCAAATATTTCTTTTGCTTTGCAAGATACTTGGTGGCAATATGCTTTTGTTCATGTTAGAAGTAAATCTATCACATTCTATATTTATTTCACCTTGCAAAGTTCCTATGTGTTTGTCTTTGTGCTAGACAAAGATCTAGAAGAAAATCTAATGATTGTCGTAGTTAATGTTCTTTCATTGTGTTTTGCTATTATTTTACCTAAAGCAAACTAAGAATATACATGACTATAAGAGATAAATTTTGTGCATATATGTTTTTATTTTGGTCTATACAATTTTTTTTGTTTATTCACAATGTAATGTCTTTTGGAAATGTTCTTATCCTTATGCTGGAAGGAAACCTAGTAGATATTTTCTTTCCTATATTCACGATTAAAAGAATATAAAAAATTATTTTGGGGTGCCCTTTTTCTAACCTTGATTAGCTATTATTTTGAGTTATAAACTTGTTATTACTCTTGTTCATTTTGTTACACATATAATTATGCGAATAGTTGTAGTATTTATAAATTCATATTTTATTCAATAATTCAAAATTGTGATAACAATTTTTTTACTTTATTTTCAGATACCATGGACTATGAAGCTAGTGAGAATTCAAAAGAAGCATCCAAGGAAAAAGGAAGTTCAAGAAACACGACACCAAATTCTTTAAATGGTATGATCATTTTAATTTATACTTTGTTAAAACTGTTAGACATTGTGTTAATCACTAGTTGTTGATTAATAAAACCCATGGAAATAGCGTTACGATTGGGGTTTTAATGAGGACAACCCATACTAACATGGGTATTTTTTTCCAAGAAATTTTAAATATGTGATAACTTTTGGTGTCATATACTAAACTTGCATAACACATGTACTCATTTATTATTGTGCGTGTAAATGAAAATCGTGTATTATAAGGTTGTTTAATACTATTTGCTATTTCATGTCTTCCATTAAATTTTTCTTTCTAGAAACCGTGGATACTGGTGGGCTTGAAATTCGAAGTAAAGTAGCGAAGACAAAAAGAAAAACAATTGATCTACAAATCATGCCCCCTTCAACTGGTATGGTAGTTTTATATTTTATGTACACTTTTAGAAATGGTTGGATTATATGGTTTCTTTTCTTATCAGTTTTACCCAGGTGATAAATTTTGGTGTCATATAGTAAACTTGCATAGCAGATGTACTCATTTATTATTGTGCATGTAAATGAGAATCATATATTATAAGGTTGTTTAATAATATTTACTATTTCATGTATTCCATAATTTTTTTTCGAGAAACTGCGTAATCTAGTGCGCCTGAAATTCAAAGTAAAGTAGTGAAGAAAAGACAAAAAAAAAGTGATGTACAAACATTTCCTCCTTCAAATGGTATGGTGGTTTTATATTTTATGTACACTATCTTGGAAATGGTTAGATTAGGTGGTTTTTCAGTATTTATAAGAACATTATGTGACAATATTTGATATTATATTTTCTTTTTGATTAATGCAAATATTTTTTTTGCTATTATTTGGAGAATTGGTTGGCCCAAAATCAAATGAAATGTTACAATCATCACTTAAGAAAAAGAAAAGTTATTCAACTCAAAAGGCAATATCAATAACACCTTCAACTTCTACTTTTGAAATGATTAAAAAATACAATACAAATAATAAATATGAGTTCATGCAAGATTGGTACATCCAAATAGAAACTCCCATGAATATGTTTCCTGATATGTACCTATTTGGATCAATGGACGAAAATGAACAAGAGATATTAGGAATAATAATTAATTTCTATGCTTGAAATGAAAATGACATTGACTTTCAAGTGGAAATGATTAAAGAAAATGAGGTAAAATTAATTTCATGTCAAGTGGAGTATATAAATTTTAGACCAGATTTGATTTAAGCTTCAAGTACTGATTCAACAAATACAATAAAAAATTAAATGTTCAAATTTGATAGCTTTGAGAGCTTCTCTAAATCTGGACTAAATTGTTGTGCAGATCTTTTAAAAGGAATCACCACTGTTCTGAGATATCGTTATGTAAGAAGTAAAAAAGCATCATCTGTACTTCTTCATTTACAACAAAAGGGAAATTTTTTTGATGAAATACCAGATGATAAAATTTATTCTCATTTACTTTCTTTTATAAGAGTATATTTATCTAATTTGGAGGAGAACATAAAAGAAAGTCATTTCAAGCCCACTACAGAATTTCAAAAAACTAGGAAAGTTGAATTTGATACAACTAACCTTGCAAATCAATGTGATGAGATTCATGAAGCTTTCAAGCATTGCTATCTATTTTCAAACTCTGTTAATAGAAAAGTGCCTCCTGAAAGATGTAAAGAAGCTCCTAAGGTGTTCAAATTAAGATCACGAGATTATTTAAATGTTCAAGTATTAGTGAAATCATTTCAAGAAAAACTTCAAACCTCATTACCTGATGCTCTTCTAATTCTATTTGACATCAATGAGCCTAATCCATTGGTCAACTCTATTAAAATTATAATGAGATAGATCTAAATTCCAAGACTATCAATTTTTGGGTAGTTGATGGACAACATACCATTCAAGCAGCGAAAGAAATTTTAACAAATCCTAAATATAATGTATCAACAGAAGCAAAAAAAATATAAAAAACGTAATGCTTGATTCTTGCATCCATCAGTTGAACCCACTGAGGTGATCCGCGTTTGTTGTTAATTAAATTCTGCAAATAATGTATTTTATAAAACTCCATTTATTGATTGTGTGTGCTCGGAAAGGCATTTCTTAATTGCCAATAATAAATTAAAGAAAAGGAGGATTGGATGCTCTAAGACGGTTGAAGACAATGTATGTAATTTTAATTATTTTTACATTTACATTTTATTATTGTATCTACTTTTATTATATATAAATTACTAAATCCGATAATATAAGTCATATTTTCTGATATTTATGATGATTTCTCATTAGATTATAACACCTTATTTAGTTTCATTTTTACATTGGATTCTTATTAGTTTATATTTATTATTTTATCAGGTTTATGATGAAATGTTGTGTTCATTCTTCGATTTTCTAATTACAAATTTTTTCTGATAAAAAAAATCTCTTATATCTTGATGAACCTATTTGGGATAAATGGGACGCTGTTTTTAACTATTACCAACTAGGCACATTAAAGTGTTCTGCAAGCCAACCTGATTTTGATAACTACAAGAAAAATGGTCTACACAGTTTGACAACAGCTACTTTTCAACTCCTTCAGGGATTAACCATGGAAGAAATTGCTTCAGTAGAAGATAAGCTATTGAATGGAACCATTTGGTTTTCTATTCAAATTAATCATCCAACAAATTCAATAAAAATAAAAGATTATTGTTCTAAATTGAAAACCAACAGAACAATATTGGATGCAATGGTGACATATTGTCAAAGTCATGATCAGAACTTGAGTGAGATGAATCTTACCACATTCAACATTCTTGAGCATTATGAAATTAATGATATCATATTCACCAATTTTTGCAACACAGTGGAGGGGTCTACTTATGTCAAAAGAACACGTAATACAAAGATAGAGTCCCTTTCTCAGCAAGCATGTGGAGTCCTTAACAAAATGATAAATGGATCAACAAGTGTTCAACAAGTTGATAACGATTTTGAATTTTGTTTTCATTTTTGAGGCCCTAATATTTTGTTAAAACTTTTGCACTCCTTTCCATGTCAGTTGCAACAAGTTTTACATACTGACCTTGTTGTTTTGTATACACTAGCTTTGAAAAAAGAACAATTCAACAAGGGGTATTAGATTGAATTTTTTCGATTTCTTATCGAAAGAAATGAGTTGAATTACTTTACTATAGTTCTCTTAGTAGAACTTTAGTCTTGTAACAATGTACGCCAGTCTTTGGAAATTTCCATAAAGAACTCCAAGTTCAACTATAAAATGACTAGTGGCATTTATGAATATAAGTGCCAAAACAATTATAGTTATGGTATAGTTCTTTCTATACATTTCTATACTTCAGAATTAAAAAATTTGGAGGCTATAAAATACTCTCACACATTTGAATACACATTTGATGAAAATGAGAGAGATTATGATTTTTGGATGGATTTAGTGGAAAGGCACCAACAATATAGTGATGCAAAAGTGGTTATTTCTCTTTATGCGGGGAAATTTTTTATCAAGGCCTGTTGTACTTATGGAAGAAGAATTTCATATGTTTTGCAAACATAGTCAAAAAGGAAAATCATGTTAAATAATTACAAATCTTTTCAACCATCAAATCCAATACCCATTAACTTCTTGGAAAATTCACGTACTACAATTCATTTATTTATTTTCTTATAATACATTGGATACTATTTTTTTTCATATTTCTTAATTGTCAAAGTGTTTACTAAAATGACTAATGATGGAGATTCTAAAACAAAGAATGATGAAAGTGGGAAGAAACAAATTACTCAAAATAGTGCTTATGTTGTTGAAAAAAGTATGGAGATGGAAACAGGAGGAGGAGGAGAGGAAGATCTCATAATGGTACATAATTTGTTAGTTTTTTCTTCATAATTTTAAATTTATTTAATTTCCATATTCATAATATTTTTGGATGACTATTATAGGGAATTATGAGATCAATGAAATTAATCAAGACAACGACCATGGAACAATGGAGATAGAAATGGGTATTAATCACTGTATCTCTACCCTTTTTTATTTTATTATTATTCTAATTTTTTTTTTTTTTATTGTGATTCATATCCATTTCATGTGTTGATTATAGTTGGAAATAAAGGAATGAATATAATGACCAAGGTATTGTCTCACAAAACTACAATCAAGAAAAAAATATAACATCAGGTACTTATAATTTGTCCACTTTCTTTCCTTGTTATTTAATGATTCTATTCATATTCACAATTCAAAATATTTTATATGTTTAATTTGGAAACAAATAAAGGTAACCAAGATGATGATGAGGTGCAATGTTACAAATATGAAGATAATGTCATATCAGATACTTATAACTTGTCTTCTTGTTTATCTTATTATTCTTCAAACTCAAATACTTGTAACTACCATAATGTTGTATATTTTTATTATAGGAACAAATAAAAAGGGTCAAATTAACAATCAAAATAATCTTTAAGGTGTGTGTGTGTATGTTCCTTTTTAAAGGTTGCATTACTAATGCTTTTCTTGGTATTGGTATTTGAATGAAGGTTTAAATAGAAGTACAATTGGTATTTGATTGAAGGTTTAATATGTTTACTCCAGGTCATGTCCAAATGATAAAAGAACTTATTGTTTCATCTATAAATATTGAAAAAACCACTCAAGGTAAGTGCATTGTTTCAACAATTTTTTTAGTAATTTTTGTAACATGAATAAAATGGCTTTACTATATTATTTTCCATTGTGTTGCAGCCAAAATAACTAAAAAGAAACTAGTTATTTTTTAACTAAAAGACATTTTTTATCATAGCATTGATGATGAAGCAACAAACAAAGGGCATACTGAGAAAATGGGAGCCGATGCTGATTACAAATAGAGAAAAAACTATTTTTAATTCATCCACATGCAAAATCATTTTTTGAAATGTGTTTCAAAAATCAATCTCTTGACATTGGAATTTGGACGACAACTTTGAAACAAAGCACAACAATATTTCTAAAAAGGTTGGTTCCAGAAACATTACAAGATAAATTTGTGTTTAAGTGGACTGCTTCAAACTGTAATCCACAAAAGGGACATAAGGTCATTGACGATTCAACCAAAGTTATACACACTAAATCATTGGAAAAAGTGTGAGAAATGCATACCCAATATGATGCAACCAATACCATTATAGTTGATTATTTAATTGAGAGAGTGAAAGAGAATCCAAAAGAAAATGTGATTCTTTCCCCTCCATTCATTCGAGAAAATCAAGGGGATAATTGGTTGATCCATGAGCTATGGAGAATATTGCATAAACTCAACAAGGCTACAGATGTGCGAGCTATTTTGAAGGATGTCCAATTATATTTAGAAGTACCTTAAGATTGCATATGTCTATATCATGCTGTTATATGTACGACATCATGATTGATTACTTTTATTTCACAACACTAATAAAAGAATTGTTGATTTGGTTTGTCATTACTAAAAATAAAATATTTTTATTTTCTTTATTTTTGGTGAGATAAATGTTCATTTAATGTTTTCATATCAAAATTTCCCATGCTATATTTTTTGTTTTACAATGGATTACATTGTATGTAAAATTAATAGGTAATTGTTCTATTTGTTTTAATTGGATCATTACAATTATTTGCTTTAAATGTGGTTTAAGTTATTGTTATACCTCTTGGAAATTAGTAATTTGAAGGATGGCCCATTGCATTCTTATAACACTTTTTATTCCATGTAATTTGAAAAATTATATTAAGTTGTATGTAACACCAACAATACACATACAATTTGCACTAAAACAAGCACAAAAAAAACTAAGGTAGAAACTCTATAAATTAACATATAATTAATTAGGTTTTAAATCTAAAAATTGTGTTATATTGTATGTGAAAATCAATGAAAAATTAGTTTGTTTAGTTGTGCTAGACCATTATAATTATATTTTTCAATTGCAATTATATAAATCATTATAAGTCTTAAAATCAATGATCTAAATGGCGGATAAACGCTTTCTTATAATACTTTTGCTCCATACAAATTAAATAAAGGTATTAGGTTGTATGTATAAAGTAAACATATTATTTGTTTGTTCATTTTAATGGGGCAATTGTATTGTATTTTGTGATACTTTGAACTCATTGTAAAATTACCTTTGCATACAAATGGAAACTGTTCATAATAAATATTAAAATCATTTTTAAAATGATAGGTT
>APFE030568146.1:35810-46983 GCA_000404065.3 Pinus taeda
TTCACATGCTTGAACTTGTACTTCTGTTCGGGTCGAGGTGGAGCGCAAGACCCTAGATTGTGTCTGTTGTAATCCAGGTGTGATTTTTGATACATGACTCATTCATTGGATGGCTGTGACCATACCTGAGTCAATTCATTGATCCTAGCAAGATGGTTGCATCCATACTACAGATCTAGATATCATGTACTCTCTTATGGATGGCTGCGACCATGCCACATACATCATGTATTTGAACTATCAATTTTATCTCTCAATGCAGATTCTTGGCGGCAGCTATGAATGTTCTTGTAAAGCATCTCACCCCTCTCTCTCTCTGAGGCCTCATACTTTAAGGGGCATTTGTTACACAGTAATTTGTCACCGTTGGTCAACGTCCCTGTTACCCTTGTTTTCATACATTGGAGGACACATTTATGGACCTGTGACCAGTGACATAACCTAAAAACACTTGCATTATGTTCCCCTGAGTATGTACTTCATGTTCCCTGAAGACACCTTTCGCAAATTATCCCTAAAAAGTGCCCTTTTTCCATTGGCGCAGGTACACAGTGTCTTACCCGCGCCAATGAGTCAGATCCTCGAAAGGGGGAGCGCCAATTGGTGCTCTGTCCTAGAACAACACCCGCGCCACCTAAATTTGGCAATGATTTTTAGCCAACGCGCACTCATATGTTTTTTCCTCTCTTGTCATGAAGTTCTATGAGGGAAAAATCCTCAAGATAGAGGTCGAAAGTCATTTTTTATCCATGACAACTATGCTGAGTGGCTTTTCAAGGATAATTCCAATCAACAATGGGTGTCCTGGTACAATGTATCTTCCTCCCTTCTCCATCTATAAATGGCTGTCCTCATGCATTAAACAAGTTAGTTTTGCTAGAGTCTTTGTGAGTGTTGAAGTAATGCTAGAGTGATAGTGAGAATTGTGAAGCATAGGGAGGTTATGCTGCCGGAATTCTGAGAGAGAGGAGGTCACTTTGCAAGGCATATGTAACTGCTTGCCCAGTCAGAGAATAGGTTCAACGTCAGAAACTTGGTTATATCTTTCCTTGTTTTTACTCATTAATAGACGACTATCATTATGGTTCCACTCATGTGTCTTTATAATGATGTTTGAGTTATATCTTTTCTTACTGATATATAGTTGCATCTATTGGATTTTATGCTTGTATTTGTGTCGTTCTTTGCCTGTGCATGTGTTCGTTCACGAGGATCGTGGGGATTGTGTCCAACCGGAGCAAAGGAACGGGAACAACGATTCTTCTACAAGTATTAGCGTTGGAATCCAGGTAGGCCATCATCATCGATCTCTGATTTGCAATTAGGAACCTGCGTGTTAGCATTGTGTGATTGTCGCTAGACCCGTGTTGGACTAGTGGGATCACCTCTGTCCGCAGAGGGGATTTACCAGTTCAACACTTCCTAACAATCCCTGTTTCGTTGTTCCCCTTGGTAACAGATATTTCAAAGGCACCTAGCCTCCCATGATCATCAAAGGGGCTACCTTATCACAGTCCACATTGCATTCATGTCATCACATCATTCGTCTGATTATGAGAGGGAGACACAGAGTGACTCATCCTCAGAAGAGAAGGCTCCCAGGAGACACCACAAGAGTGGCAAACATGTCAGGGATGAACCCACTACCCTCACTGAGTTACAAGCATGCCCTCTTGCCATGACATGCTTCCAACACCTATCATGTTTCAAATTTTATCAAAGGGTGACAAATGTCAGAGTTCATCATGAGTTGGCCCCTTTATTTGTGATTCATCTACATGGAGGTTAGTCTACCTTGGCCGGGGTCACTTTCACATTGACACCCAAAGCTATATTAGTGGCAACAGGTATACCAAATGTTGGGGAGCAGTGGCATAAGAAGAAGAAGGTGGAAAGTCAACACGATGAGCCTTACATCAAAACCAGATTCTTGAATGAGCTCACAAGAGTATTTCCCTTCAGATACTTGAAGAATGAGTATGCTCTGCTCATGAGAGTGATCATGAAATACTTCAGATGTGAGCGGAGGTTCTCTCGACTGTATGCGTATCACATCCACTTGCTCATGCACTTTACCAAGGTGAGGATAATGAACCTCCCTTTTTTCATATGCAGGAATATAGAGAGGATGAAAACCTTCATGCTGAATAAGACCCCTCAACAGTAGCTTAACAGTGTGTATCACTTCGCTCTTATCCAGATTTTGGTAGATCATCAGTTGGGTTTGCAGAGCATTTCTTGGGAGGACTTCATCTCCCGTGACTTCTTTAGCTCACCACAGGTACTATCAGAGCCCGAGTAGCAGTTGGGTGGTCCTTCTTATCAGCATGAGCACCATGAGACCACGATCATGCCATTTTTGGTGACATATCAGAAAGGCAGTAGGAACTTATTTGCAGCATCAAAGCGGGTGTTATCTCCACCCATGGAGGAAGGGGCCTTGCTTCCAGCATTAACTGCATAGGTATTGGACAAGGGAAAGGAGCCCGCGCATGATGAGGGGCCATCAGGTGTATAGGAGACCGATGTCATCCTCATTTAGGATGAAGAGACAGAGGCAGAAAATGCCAAACTTAGGATGACCATTCAGGAGCAGGGCATGGAGATCAAAGACTTGATACTCAATTTCGAGAGGGCTAGATGGGTCATCAAGTATCTGGAGCAGAGAAACAAATAGCTTGAGGACCAGCAGATGATCATAGAGCTGCAAAGCATTCATGAAGATCGACAAGCTGTCCAGCAAATGGGGATTGGGCTCAGTACCTTGGAGCAAGAGATCAACAACGACGGTGAGTCTTGGTTGGATAGGGTCAATATACACTTGGATAAAATGTTGGAGAAGGAAAACAAGGAAAAAACCATACTGAGGAGGATGACTTGTCATTACAGGGCACAGAACATAAGCGCAAAGGCCTAAATAAGGAGCTTGAAGGCTAAATTGAGCAAAGCAGCAAAGGAAGCAAAAGAGGCAAAAGAGCAAGATCAGCTTCGAATCTTGGCTGAAGCTTCCTTGGCATAGCATAGTACTTCACAGAGGACTTCTAGCCCAAATTTCAAGGAATTTGGGGAAATTTTGGTCACATGACAAATTTTTGGCACAAACACAGGTTTTTTCTCTATACGCGTCGCACCACCGGCGGGATGCGTAAGATTGGGAGCTCCAAATGAGAAATGGTTTGCATTTTTGGATTCAGCGGGAAAAATCACATTTACTAGCACATGGAGTAGGAAATCTGGAGAAGATCTTGGCCACCAAAGGGGCAAAAAACACTCAACAATGGCCTTAGTGCCCCTATTTTGACACACAGGAAGCAGTCTTGGGAGAATGAAGATTTGGAGGAGCAAATGAGCTCCAAATTCAAAAATTACACTCGATATGGAAAGTAGACAGGACAGGCTTTCTAACGAACACACTTGAGCATATTTTGGACTTTGGCAAGTGCCTCAAAATTGGCCTCAAAGTGGCATGACACATACAAGAAAAGGGCACGACACATATAGGAAAAAGGGCTAGAATGCCTCTATTTCATGAAATTTCACTTCCCGAATTTTTGTAAGTGGGCCAACTCATATTTACTTCAGTTTTTCAGCACCTAAGGTAATTTTGTAAGTATTTTCACTCCACTTTTCTAGTTATCCAAGTGGAAAAGGAAGGGAAAGGGCCACCCAAGCCATTTGTCATGTTTGTGGCGTTGCACTTGTAGCTGTTGTTTGGCTCTCCACCTTCAGTTTGTAGTGATTCGAGTAACTCCCCAACCCTTGGGCATTCTATCTCTTCATGGCACATTCTATATATTGTATGCAAACCATTTTCAAAGGGTTGGTTGGCTTGTAACTTCTGGGAGACTGTGGGAAAGATACTCTATTTCTGCAGTGTAGATTTTTTACAGAGGATTAATGAAAGGAAGTGGCTCTGTTTCATGAGATTCATGTGGTTGCGAGTGTAGAAAATGTGTCTCTTATGTTTCATATGTATCTTGTTATGTTTCATAGCTCATTTCATATTCATTTCTGTTGAAATTTTCTAAGTTAGCTAAGGTAGAATTCAATTTTATTGCTCTGCCTGTGAGAAAATTTCATGTTCAGTGTTCATTCTTCTGTTTAAAAGGATTCATGTTGTCCATACCCTTTTCACCCTCTTAAATCAATCTCTCCATTCCACACTATCTTAAAACTAAATTGCTGGGCTTTCCGCCTACCTTGCCTCATGAAATAATCCATGCCTTTGTATTAAGTTCTCTATTCATTGAGGTCCAATGGTCCCATAACATCCTAGAAACGCAGTCATTCATAAAAATCACTCGTTGTATTCATATTCACTTACTAGCCTAAGACAAATAGTTCGCTGTAAGTCACCTCAGGAATTTTCATTCACTTATTCACTGAGTGTGACTCGGAGAGAGCCCTCTCCTGTTCTGGTAGGGCTAGCTACCAGACTAAGCATGGTTTGTGGTTACACTGAATTTTTCCTTCCTTCAGCCTAAGGTGGATTTAGGTAC
This sequence comes from Pinus taeda, assembly GCA_000404065.3. Taxonomy (NCBI): domain Eukaryota; kingdom Viridiplantae; phylum Streptophyta; class Pinopsida; order Pinales; family Pinaceae; genus Pinus; species Pinus taeda. The sequence continues at coordinate 40,310 of APFE030568146.1, forward strand.
TAAAAAATCTATCTTATCTTGCTTTAGACTTTCCATCTAAAGGCATAGATTCTTCAGCTACGCATGGATTTTTTGAACCCGCAAGTTTGGATCTTCCAACAGAGTTTCATGCAGTCTCATTGCAATGTCCAAGGCCTCCACCTATGTTTTTATCTTTTTTTGTGACAATTCGACTCTTAAGTGTGGCAGCAGTGAAGCCACAAACCACTCATGATGTTGTCCATCTGTCAATTTCAAGTTGGCTTCACGGATTGTACATTTCAGCCTCTAATCTAATTTCAAAGGCATCTCGTCTAGTTGCATCACAATCTCCTTGAATCCCACAATCGACTATGTCTCAGATTTAGGCCTACTGAATTCTCGATTCAGGGATGTCTAGATGTCTTCCACTCTAGCATTCAGGTTATCATTAGAGTACTTCATATACCAGGTTAGCGTGGGATCTTGTAAAGCACTAATGAATGTCACCTTCTTTATATGATCATACATAACACCTTCAGGTTCCCATACATCTTTTAAAACGAACCATAATTGGTCTGGGTCCTCATTTCCCAAGCCCTTAAAGAAAGGAAGCTTCACTTAGCTAGCCATACTGAACTACGGTGGAGGTGGAGGTGTTATGGGAGAAGTTCAAGGTGATGGTGGTGAAGTTAAAGTTGGTGTGGGAAGATGTGGTATTTGCAGGAATCTTTGTCTTTTTAAGTGAATAATAGTTCGCAAAGAAACCTTCACTATCCCTTCCTAATCACCTCGTGGAGGTGAAATTAATGGACTATACTCTAGACCCTTTCTTCCTTCATTCTTGTAAGTTTTTCCGCTTCGCATACATTTGAACATCATAGTAGCTACATAACCATTTTTTGCACAATAGCATTTTAATCTAGGTATTCGAAGATTTCACATACTTACCTCAAGATCCTTTGGAAAAGTGCCACTCCACCTCATTGTAGCTGACTAAGGTGTCGACCGTGAATTCATTAACAAATCCTCCTATGACACAATCAAGCCAATGATCGACAACATGGATGATATTCTCCTTAGATGCTTCCAATTTTAGTATTAGTTCTGGGGTCCAAACAATAGGACTATCAAGTTTCCACCTTCCTTGGTTATCTGTTAGCTTCGCAATCCACTCCTATAGCTCAATAGGGAAGGAGCAGAAAAAGATCTTGTAGATCTCTGTATGTAGGTATCTGTCCAACCACTATTCCTTTTTCATTCATGGGTTTCTGTTCTCCTATGTTGTGAATTCATGTATCTTTCAATCCAACGAGTCCCTAATCTCCTTCTTAGTTGGATTCTAGTGATACGACATCACACATCTCTTATGCAAATTCCGGTCCCGACAACAGAACCATTTGTTGGCTTGAGGGCGCCTAACCAAGGTGAAACATTAATTAGCCAAACAAATCCCTACACTACTGGCCCTTTCAGAATCAACTAGTGGAGCACAGACTGAAGTCTCACTTGAAGTAGTATGGGGGGCTGATGGAACCAAGTTTCCACACCCTGAGATGGCTGTGATGTCGTTTGATTCCTTCTATCCCTGCCTTCACACAAGTTGCTTCACCCTAGGGCTTGCAAGCTGAGCCCTTTATCCCAGTCTTCAACACCTCCGTGAAAGGATATAATCGACCTTCACACAACCCTAACCTATTTCTCAGGTACTTTTGTGCTACTATGGTAATGGACCGTGGATATTCCCCAATTAATCTAAGTGACTTTCTTATCTTATCAAATAACTATACTTAACATCGCGTAAATGGATATTCGTAAATGCGTTCAATTATTCAGTGTAATTGCAGTCATTCGTGCATCATATCAGCATAATAAAGGAAATTCATACATAAAATATACAAATGCATCAACATAATAAAAACACAAAAATTGTAGAATACCTCTCTTTATTAATCTCTTCCAAGTGTTTATAGACTCTATCCACCCTACGCACACCACTGTAGGGGTCCGCCAACTCAGCTGCGGACTTCTACCCTAGGCCTCTATGCACATAGTTGTAGAGCCTCTACCTACATTACAACCCAAGACATAGACATCTTTCTTTAAAGCTATGACTCGCTTACATTGTGTGTCTCCAAAATTACTTAGAGCTTAACTCTTTTTATACAATCCCATGGTCCATTGACCATGGATAGATCTCTTACAGCTGACTTTATTTTACAAAACTAAGGGCAAACTACCCTTTATGATAGATGACACCTTCGCGCTCCATCACCACAAAATGCGAAGTATTTACATTTTTATTAGAAAACATGACTCAAACATGTGCTTTTAGCCCCAAAACTGCCCTTGAGGGATCCTTCTCCCAACATAAAACATAGACATAAAAGAGATCAAAGCAATATGCAATCATAAAAATCCAAACAAGCTTAATCTAATGATCAAGGAGATTATAAATTTAGATTATCTTACTAAATATCAAAATAAGAATAAACCATTCATCATTTCAATAATACAATACAATGGGAAAAAGGATTAATTTTTATTAATTCAAGGATAAGGGAGAGTCTTACAACATTTTCCTTGATGCCATGAGGTTCCTCACAAATGCCTCTAAACTGCTCCTTAGTTGATAAGCCCTCCAATCTAAATCCAACAACATAAGTGTATCTCCTCTGAACTTCCTCATCCTTCTATCCTCTAGTCAGTTTATAGGCCAAAAGGAAGAATTTTCAAATCCAAAAGAGAAGGATGAGAACCTCTAAATTAGGGGATTGGCGTTCCTTGATGAAGGGGAAATAGCTCCATGATATGAGGGATATGGCACGAATAGATATGGCCTAGAAGATTTCATTTGGGATATATTTGCCCAAAAATTCTTCTAGAATTCTCTTTTTATTTTTACTTTTCTTTGATCTGCCTGCGCGGTCTATAGTGGAAGACATAGCACAATTATATGCAGTTATGAGGGATAGAACCTGAAAATGCATGGAAACATACTGGGAAAAGTGCACAGGTCATAGTTAACAAGTCATAAACTCATTTTACCCAAAATTGACACCTTCTTCAAGGGTTTTTTTATTGTTTGACTTCTAAGGGAGTGTAATGGAACATGTTTATGGATGGCAAGAGATCCATTTTAACGACCAAGTATCATGGTGACAAAATGATGTGTAATATAAATATTCATGCTCATAGCATATGTATTAGAATAACCCCAAAGTACATTGAAAATGTACCAAGGCATTGTAATCAATGAAGCCATAAACGAATACATTACAAGAAGCAAAAACCCTGGCCGAAGAAGCTGCAGAAAGAAAATAAGGGCATGTAGGCCTGCCACAAAAAACCCCAAAATGGAGGATAATCATAAGTCCAAAACAAGCCACGAAAAGCATAAGGGTTTGAAAAAAAACCCCAAGAAGGTAAAAACCCCATAGAAAAATATAATACATGTGCACTAACCACCCAGGTAATCATCAATCCCAGAAATAGGGTTGCATAGAATCTGGGGTAGAAAAGACTAACGAACCCCATATCTAGGGGTGAGGCCTGAGATAGGGCATAATATGTCAATTCAAATGGGCCACACAACTCCATGGAAAATCTAGAGAAGGAAACCACATGCATAGTAAAACCTTGAGTCTACAAAAAACAGAGAAATGGTCAAAACAAATCCCATATGAATACATCAACGACCAACAAAACCCAACGACCAAGACACCCTTCCAAGGAGAACCCCCTATTGTGTGTATCTCCAACTAGAGAAGAGGAGTCAGTATCTCTTCTCCATAGCAAAGGATAATAATTATTGCCACCTCAGCCTTCAAATGTTCTATTATCAAGCAACCAAGATTGACCCCGATTTTTTCCTGTGTCTTCGAGCTCCTTGCCAGATGCCACAACTGACCCCACAATATCTAGTATCTCTGACATATCCAAATCTTCAACAAAATCCACATCCTCTAACTACTCTCCATTGAAAATATCTCCACAAGCCTCCATTCCAATATCTATCAAACCCTAGAAACACTCGACACTCGCAGAAAGCCCTTGAAGCCTCCAGTAACTCAAACCCTCGCCACTTGTAGAAAAATCTCCCAGTTGTGATGTGGAGTTTAAAATGTGTGCCTCTCTATTAGATGCACAACTAAGACCCATTACTTCGTGACCTCTATTAACTAAACTTATCCCAAAAGTCGTCATTTAGATGTTTATAAAATATATATGTAGATGTACAAGCAAGGATTAGAAAGAGTGATATTGGTTACGTTTTCTTTTAGGATAATTAAAGGTTGGAAAGAGTCGTTGGTACTTTTTCTTCTAATATAATGAGAGCTTGGTAAGAGTGTTGTTGGAGTTTTTTTTTGGTTTTTGTGTTTTTATTTTTTTAAATATGTTATGTGTGATTTAATTTTTAATTTTGAGATATTTAGCTATTTTATTTTATATTAAATTGTTATTTTGTAATTGCATTTAAATATATTTTAATTTATCCAAATCCTATAATGTTCCTTTCTATGTGGTGAGGTTAAACTAGAGAAAAAAATGTTTTTTCATGGCTTGGGATTTTTTTCAGACCCAAGCATAGGAAGGGATTATTTTAAGAGATCCATCAACCTTGACCACCATTTTAGGAGCCAAGATTTGGAATAGATGGATGCAGGGAAACCAAGACTTATGGAAGCACATCTAGCTTAGAAAATATACAATACACGTTTGAATACAATATCTCATCAGAACAATTTTTAAAGAAGAAGTATCATATATCTGGAATTTAGCAAAAAGGGGAATGCACATAATCTAGTAACATTGCTTCTAAGAAATCCGAGACATCAAAATTTCCCTATTCTAATATGAATTATGAAAAAACTATCCAAGCTCCAATATCAAAATGATTTAAACACTCTTCAACTTAATATGATCTTTTAGGTTTTTCATAAAGATAGAGATTATTGGGATAATCCCAACTCACTCCCTCCATGGACACAATGGTTTAATCTAGAGGACTAGCATCCCGAACGTGGTGAGGAAATCTAGACACAATTCTATTATAAGCTCGAATAAATGCTCATCTTAGCATCCACTTAGGCTAACGAACATGGAGATATGGGTTTTGTTGTACCTTCTCCATTAGAGAATCCTACAACCTGGAATGAAGGTTCAAAGAGATCCCAAAAGCCTCTAATTATGGAAAAAAATATCACAATTCCAATGTTTCCTAACATAAATAAAAAAACCAACGTGAGATAATATATAAAAGCATAATTATATGAGACCCTATAGATGTTCCTTCTTCCTCCTTGAATCTAAAAATGTGAAAAAACTAATGCATGCTTATGTACTAGTTATCCATTGAAGGCATGGGAGAAAAGTATGATAAACAAATTCATTTGTCAAGCATCCCTCAAACCATCTACAATAGGATGACACAAGTTTTTCATATTCCCATTCTATATAGGATCTGGATTTTACTATTAGGCTTTCTTATTTAGGCTACCTTGAAAGAAAGGTGCAACTACATATTTCACGATAACTCTCTTTCACGGGATAATGTAACAAATTTTAGAGGGAACAAATTTTAGAATATTTTGTGCTGGGAGGTGCCCTACAACCCAATATAGGGGGAATGTATAGGTATTAGATGTTAAATGTTAGATTTTATAGAAATCTTTTTTAAATTCTAATATTGTACTTTTGTTTTTATTAATAAAATTACGAACCAAAAAATTCATAATATACATATCACATTAAAATATATAACCCTTAAATTATACATATAATCTAAAATCTATTTTACCGTATAAATTAAAATAATGATTCCATAATCATATTTAAATTTAATTAATAAACACTTAAAAATTTAATTTAATACTTACAATATAACAAGATTCTTAACCATAAATATTCCACCCCATTTTACCATGATATTATTAACTTCTAGGTTTTGTTACAATATCATGGGCCAATTCCACGGATTTATCAATATCACATGCCCAAAAACAATAACTCAATCCAAAATCAAGATATTTTATAAATATTTTATTCTAATTTAAGTTTATAACATTTTTGAAATTAAAACTAAATACTTACAATACAAAAAGATTCATAACCATGTAAATTCCATGGCTTATCAATATCACATGCCAAAAAACAATAACTCATTTCAAAATCAAAATATTTTATTCTAATTTAATTTTATAACATTTTTGAAATTAAAACTTAATACTTACAAGATAACAAGATTCGTAACCACGTAAATTCACTCTTAGTTTACCATGCATAATATTTACTTGTAAATAAGTTTTGTAGCAATATCATGGATGAGTACATGGCTTATTTTATAATATTTTTGTAGGTGCTCTCTAGCCCAATAAATATTTTGACTCCATAAAAATAAAATAAAATAAAAATAGCCCTATGTTAAAATGAAAATTATAGGTTATTATTTTCTTCACCAATTTTTTTGTTGGGTAGTTAAAGTAAATTTGAAATAAAATATTCTTATATAAAAAAAAAAAATCCTAGGTTATTTTTTTGTTTTGGACAAGTTAAGGTAAACTTGGCTTGAAGTTACTAGAATTTTTTGAGCTAGATCCCTCTTGGTGCTTGAAAGATCAGAAGTTAAGATGGATCTAGGCTAGTTTATATTAAATCAAAAAGGAAAAATGTATGGGGAAGATGTTATAGTGGTGTACATTTACATGTGGACCCAA
>APFE030568154.1:2887-59335 GCA_000404065.3 Pinus taeda
ATTTGTGGATCCAGTCTGAAAATTTATGAAACATGGTCCCTGGAAGGAAGAGAAGGTTGTAGTCTTCTGCAGGTAGCAACCTACGTACTAGTATCTCAACTAGTACAAGAACTAAGGGGGTCGTAGCTCCCTTCCAAGAGAAGCTAGAAAACGAGAGAGGGTTGTAGCTCTCTGCAGGTAGCAGCCTGCGTACTGGTAAAGCACTGCACCAGTACAGAATCATTGTAAAATGAAGTTTCTAATTGAAAAGATAGAGACATATTGTAGCAGGTGGTTTTCACCCACATTAGGTTTCCACCTTATATCTTGTGTTCTTGTGTGTGATTGTCTTCTGCTCTATTTTCTATTCCTAGTTACTGTTTATATGATTCTAATGCACAGATTAATGTTCAACATCTGTAGAATATTTTAAATTATAAGTCTGTATGGTATACGTGGGTTTCCTTATCTGTAGTTGCATATATACGCGGTTTTCTCTAAAGTAGCGTATATGTTCTGGGTTTGAAAAAGAAAATAATTGACCAGATAATACTGATTCACCCCCACCCCCTCTCAGTATTATTTCCAACAATATTTAATAATAAATTAATAAGATATTATGAAATTACTGCACAAATTTTGGAGCTTTAGTGATTGAGAAAATATAGGAATGTGTTCCATGTCATTTAATGAAAATTCCTTATTATGAAACTAGCTCACAAAAAGATAGAAAATATAGATCAACACCTTATAATTCAGCCTCTTCAAGGGGGCAACCTCCTTTACACAAATGAATGATTCTTTGATGATAAAAATGAAAAGACCTCCTTTCTATATATAGGAGTCTAAGGGGTCATAACATAATTAGAGTCGACATAACAATAATAATGTAAGGGCACAATAATAACAATAGTGGGCTTCTATGGAGCACAATAGTAACCATATGGGCACTATATGGGTACATCAATATAATAAGGGGGTTGTACTAATAATAATAAGGGGTTACACTAGTAGTATAGGGGCCTAACATGCCCCTCTCCTTCAAAAAGTGTTGTCCTCAACACTTAAGTAGTTCTTGATGCTTCTGTATAAAATTCTTGTCCTCCCATGTGGAATCTTCAGTGGGTAAGTTCTTCCACTAGATGAGATACTCTGAAATTGATCGATTTAGTAGCTGTCGAGTTCTTGTTTCTGTGACTGCTTCAGGTTCCAATATGATTTTTCCTTCCTCTTCAATTTCTAGCAATATTGTTTGAATTGGGATCTTTTTCAACTTTTGAATAAGTGGCCATAATTCTTTGTCCTTCTTCCATTCATCCCTTGCTTCGTTTATCCAATCTGTTTGGATAATAGAAATAGCACAAAACAATGGTTCCACATCCTCATCCTTTCTTGAGAGTGCATCTGCAACAAAATTTTGCTTCCGTTTTCTATAGATGATGTCAAAATCATAACCCAACTATTTGTGACACATTTTTTCTGTTCTTCTAAAGATAATAGTTGTTCTAAAAAGTATTTAAGACTATCATGATCCATTTTTACCTTGAAGTGTCTTCTCATTCGGTAAGGTAACCATTTTTTAAGTGCATGTAATATTGCCAACATTTCCTTCTCATAAATAGCTTGCTTGAGATGTAGCAGTAAAAATACCCAATCACCTACATCAAAACATTTTTCACTATGATGTTGATCTACCTATTGTTTTATTCGATTTTGCACCAAAGTGGCGTTATCCTTTAAAAGTTGGCGAACTTGTTGTTGATGCTCAATGTGATCTTTCATTGCTTGAACCTTTTTCTTCTTGATATGTCCTTCTATATTTAGAGTTTGAGGAGTGGTAATTTCTTCCAATCCTTTAAAAGATATGGTCGGATTCATTTCTTGATGCTCGATGTGATATTTCACTTCTTGAACATTTTTCTTCTTGATATGTCCTTCTATCTTGATAGTTTGAGGAGTGGTAATTTCGACCAATGAATTACAAGATATGGTTGGATTCACTTCTTCTTTTTTGATGTGATCTTTCACTTCTTGCACCTTTTTCTTCTTGATATGTCCTTCTATCTTGAGAGTTTGAGGAGTGGTAATTCTTGCCAATGCTTTACAAGATATGGTCTGATTCCTTTCTTTTCTCTGGGGTGGGGTCTTGGCATATATCCTCTTCTTTTGATGTTTCTTGATCCTTTTCTTCCTCCTTTTCATATTCTATGTAAAATAATTTCTTCTCAGCACACTTATGACCTTTAGTGCATTTGCTATCACAATTGTAACAAAGCCCTTTTTCTCTTTTTTCTTCCAATTGTTGTGGTGTAACCCTTGTAGGTTGTGGAAGGCTAGGAGAAACAACACTTCCATCTTTATAGTTGTGAGGGGTAGACTTCCTTGTTGCCATAATGTTACTTTCCACTATGTCACAAAACCCTTTTACTCTTTCCAATTGTTGTGGTGTTTCTCTAAAGAAGGTGTTGCTCTTTGTATCCTCATAATGTGCTACCATTTCCTCCGTGAGAATTGACCATGTAACAAGTTGTTTACGAGAACAAAGCGCTTTATACCATAAAAATTGATTAGGTTCTAAATATGAAGATGTAGTGCATACCTTTTGTAACAGTGGTACACCATGTATATCAAAATATTGCTCCATCTGAAGTATCCAATTTACCAGATCCTTTCCATCAAACTTCTTCATATCGCCTTTTCTTGATTTTAGGAGCTCGAACTTGAAATGACTATAATTCTGTAATTTCAGTTCTTCCAGTTCTGAAATTGCGACTTGAAGTAGCCCTATGCGTCCTCTTTCCAATGCCACCAGTCTGATCCAAATTGGATTCTCCAAGGAAGATTTATGCCAAATCTCCCACAGTGACCTGATTATAGACTAGTTCAGTAGAGTGAACTTGTATGATGTGCCACGTGTCACTGTTTAGACCTTTGGCTCTGAAATATATATACAAGAAACTACAGTCCGTCCTCTTTCTGTACCTTCTTATGAAATTTCAATCCGATTACAGAGAGAAAGTTATGACGATTTTCCCCAGGTCACCTATTTGGAATGTAATTCAGGAGTCTGCAAAAAGACCAACTTCCTCAAATCGTATCTCCACAAATATAGCGCGAAAGGCTTTGAAATTCAGACCCAAGGTTCAGAGCAATTTCGTCTCAAATGGGTTTATTTTTTCGCTTCTGAAATTTCACAGAAAAAAGGTTATAGTGAAAATGCCACGAACCTATTTGGAGCAGCGAAACCCTAGAATTCAAAGCTCTGATACCAAATGTTATGAAACCAGCTCACAAAAAGATAGAAAAGATAGATCAATGCCTTAGAATTCAACCTCTTCAAGGGGGAAACCTCCTTTACATTACATAAATGAACAATTCTTGGATGATACAAATGAAAAGACCTCTTTCTATATATAGGAGTCTAAGGGGTCATAACATAATCAGAGCCGACATAACAATAATAATGTAAGGGCACAATAATAATAATAGTGGGCTTCTATGGGGCACAATAGTAACAATATGGGCACTACATGGGTACATCAATATAATAAGGGGGTTGTACTAATAATAATAAGGGGTTACACTAGTAGTATAGAGGCCTAACATTCCTAGTGTTGGGAACCAAATCCACTTTTTGAGGGATTTTGGAGGGGAAATTGTCTCCTTTCAAGGAGGATACTTCCCCATATATTTTTATAAGTACCAATTCAAATTTTCCTCTAGAGGCATGTATTTCTTAGTCTTCTTGTGGAGGAAACTTGTTTTTTAGCAGCTCCACTTTCATTTCTAGTAGGGATGTACTTGGATTGATTCAAATAATGAAATCAAGTGCCATTTTTAGCTTCTAAATATTTGTTTACTTTATATGACTCTAAGTATCCTTGGGCTTGGCCATCCTAGGATCCTTAGAACCCTCTTGTACAATTTATTTATTTCCTTTAAATGCATTTTTCACTTGCATCTCTTATTTCTACATTACTATTCATGCTTCTTTTGTTATATGTCATATTGGTTAAATTATTGATGTGAGTTGTTTTGCAAGTCATTCACATAGTCACAAGCATGATTCATCCTTATAATAGCTTTGCAAAGCCATATCCATCATTGAACTACTTGGATTGGTTTACTAGTTCCATCTTTTGCTTTTTTTAGAATGTGTTAATGAACATAATTTGAGTTTATTCTACTTGTATTGGGTCATTAAAACATTCAATTTATAATAAAATTTACCGCATAGCATTTTCACTTTATTAGGTTAGGAATTAGTAGGTTAACTAGCTCACTAGTTCTTGAATTTTTGGTTTTTAGATTAGTAACTTTTTTTCTATTTTTTATCACATATTAACATGGGTATTTTGGAGTGATTCCAATTGGAATGAAGTCCTAGGACAACCTAATTTAAAAAAAAAAAAAAAATCCATCTCATCTTCATTTGATATACTTTGGCATTCAACAAGTTATCTCACACCTATAGCAATCCTACCACTCCTGTAGCAGTCTTGTAACAATCTTGTAACACATGTAAACTTGACCAGATCTACTCCAAAAGCTTGGTTTTTGTCTCTTAGTCTTGAATAATGGCCCATAGGCTTTAAATATGTAACACCTTCCTCCCACATCTACCCAAGTAACCAGCCAACTGAGGTAAACATGTGACGAGAGGCTACTATGATCTTATTCAACCTCCTAGGTCACCTTAAGGAAGTGGAACCAACAAAACACAACCAAACAAACCATCCACACATCCTACATAAATTCCAAGAGCTAACCCACCTTTCCATGTGACCAACCCCTAAGAAAACTCAACAGTTCAAGGATCTAAAGCCCTAGTCGCTCCCTTTCCAAGCCCTCCAAGTAACTGAGGGTCCCAGTCACTCCCATGAGCCTACCTGAGTGCAACTGTAGCCTTTTTCTTCTAGTGCTATGCCAACAACTGCAAGATTTAAGGCGAAATTACAAGGCTAGGATCTTATAATAACAAATCTGAGCATAGGGATCTTATACTTATCTGAGAATAACTAAGAAGCATTGATGCCTTATCACATTAGCTGCATTATCATCTATTAGATCATATATTCATTTCTTATTCATTTACAATTCAAAACGTAATGAGAACCATACATTTTCATTGTCATAAAACATATTCATAACCATCATATAAACAACATAAATAATGAGGATAAAACAACCATAAGTGCCACATATGAACTTGTACTTTTTATCGTAAAATACCAAGGAAAGGAACTCTTATTCATGAATGCAAAAGCCAACCTGGTATGGGACTACCATGTTCCACCCAACCATAGATTTGATGAGCCAAATATCTCTTCATCCAATCACCCCCATGCCATATTCCAAGCATGAATGTGGGACTCAAACAAAAAAAACCAACCAGGGCTTCCCGAGGCTAAACCACCTCACCCTCATCAATAGAATCAGGGTTTACTATAATCTTCACCTGATCATTAAGCCATAAAAAAGAATGGATGCCACCAGATTTCTCCGCCTACTCCATGAGGAATTTTCCTATCTCCTAGTCCCTAGGCTTTATCACAGCCTACAGTCTAATCCAATGGTCACTAGGCCATAATTGAGACATCACCCTCTAGGCTTTACCATATATCCTGCCATTCACTGACAAGGATTCCTACGCCTGATCAAGGGCAACCACCTCTAGGATTTATTGTATATCCCACCATTCACTAGTTGAGGATTCCTAGGCCCACCAAGGCACACAATACCTGGCTTTACCGCAACCCATAATCTGATTCTGGTGTCACTAGGCCAATGGATTTACCACAATCCATAGTATAATTTAGGGATCACTAGGCCATGTGTTCTTTCCTTCAGAGATCCACCTCGCTCAACTTCGAATTCATTTAGCAATCCATCTCAACCAAAACATGAGAACCCCATCTCACCATGGATATCTGGAACTGGTAAGGTAAGGTTGAAGAACATTGTCACACTTGGAAAAACCCATGCCCATGACAAAAAGGGAAGAAAGAACACACATGCATAACCATGCATACCAAATCTAGCAATGAAACCACACATGCAAATTGATACCTGTAAGTAAACCCATTGTAGCTACTTGATCCTACTCTTCTTTGGTTGATCTTTGCTTCCTCTTTACCTTCTTTTCCTTTCTTGATCCAAATCTAAAGTGCTCCAAGAAAAATCTAAGTGTACAAGAGTGTGTGAGAGAAAGAATAGAGAGAGAGCTCCAAACTGAAATGACAAAAGGTCTATGAACTAATCCTCAAAAGCCTTTTTATCAATGAGACCTCTATTTTCTTTAGTTTCCATTATTTTCCTTCATTTTCCTCCACACATGCAATCTTTGACCTTTGACCTTTCTTTTCTCCTAATTTCCATTATTTTCATAAATAAATGCCACTTTGCCTTTCCAAATCCTTTTCCATTTCCTTTAGCCAAATAACCAAAATGAACACACACTAGGATTTTTTACCCAACATTCATCTTGGAATAATTATCCCATGACCGTGGTCTTATATATCTTTACATGGATTTTTACCAGGGTTGTTACAGAACCCTCCCCCTTTGGGGAACATTGTCCTCAGTGTTCAATGACACCTACAACCAACAAGACCACTGAAAATAAAAACATATTGTGTATGGAACTTTATAACACAACTCGTTACAATATTTACAATAACCACTGCTGGGATGGGTGACCTCCTGGGAAGTCCTGGTTACCGGGTGCAAGCCCTGGAAGTGATGATTGATGCTATGTGATTCGTTCTCCACTTTTCACTAGTTTCAATCCCACTTCTTCACCCCTATGTGCATCACCCGATGCAATGAGTGCTAAGTGAACTATTCAAAAATCATGAGAAATTAGTCAGTTACGACTACCTCTCATGGAAATGGTCATACGTTTGAATGACTTACTTAACGCAGTTGAATCCCAAAATGATATCTAACATGACAAACATATTGTTTACTGGAGCTTTATAACATAGCTCATTATGGTATTTACAATAACAACCACATATACTCATGCACATTTGCTTCAATCAGCAAATAACCATACTGTCTATGGAGGTTTATAAATTTAACTTGATATAGTATTTACAATAATGTACACATATGCACATTTTCTTAACCAACAAATAAAAGGATATGATGCCTGCATCCACAGCAAGTGAATCTGGAGGCTCACACCTCCAGCCTCAAAGTAATACTAGGATTCACCTCCTTCCTAGGAAGTCCAAAATCTGTTGCCAAAGTTAGAGTTGCATCCAATGTCCAGCTCTACAATCTTGTATTGTTGTCCTCTCAGTGAACAATTATTGGCTCATTGTTCCAAGGCACACTCCTAATGTGAATCTGATTCCATCTAGCAATGCTAATGACCAAAACAAATCTATCCCTAGCCTTCCCTTATTTACTATACAATCCCTTGGGCAATCCGGTCACCCCCTTCCATGCAATAACTCACCTTCCAAGTCCCTAGCATCCCCTATCTCATGTGATCCATCCCTTAGCAAGGATTCCTCACATCAAAAGGTCAACAACCAAGGCATATACCTGCCTCAAAACCATCATGCCAATCATAGCATTCTCATGGAAATCAATGAAACTATTGGGCATAAGTGTCCCATAATGGCCCTACTCCTAAAGTGCTTTATGAGCATACTGTTTCCTATTCAAATTCCTTTTTATGTTGCTTCTAATCCTTACAGTCAGTTTCAACCACCCAACTGGGCATTTTCGTGCTTACTGTACCAAGCACATAACTTTGGTAGCTCGTCAATAAGGTACACTTGAAATCATGTTTACTTCCTGTCACAAGTCAAACTATCATGTTTGATGAAATCATTATGTATAAACATATCACATCTGGTTAGCTCAAAAGTCAATCATCATAAATAAAATCATGGTTCACATGTAATCATCATGAACCAGAATCATAGATCACAATCATAATTAAAATTGATATAAAATATTGATACTTATTCTTTAATCAATCCTTTCTGTATGGACATTGGATCGGTTTCCACACCCGACAAACACCCAGTGCCTTATCTTCAACCACGTACACATACACATAGTGTACACCACACACAACATATAACACCATACAATACATGCACCTACACCTGATATACAACACATACACTGACACCTGATGTACAACTCAACACATTCACCTGCATCTAGTGTATGACACAACACAATGCATAGACCTACACCTTGTGTACAACACAATACATATATGTGCAAAAAGTATAACACAACGAATACACATGTCATGATACAACAATTACACAATACACATAACACATTATGACATGTGAAAAACACAACATGTACAAAAATTACACCATACCACATGTACACCAATACCATATGTAAAACATGTACACAATATGACCTATACACAGCACCACCTACATTATGTGTGCACAACATCACATGTACATGGCACCACCTGCATAATGTGTACACATCGCCACATGTACACCGCACCACCTGTACAATGTGTACACAATACCACAAGTACACATCGCCACATGCATGAAATGTACATGACACCACAAGTACACAACACCACATGCATGACATGTGCACAACACCCCTACACACAACACCACATGTACAATATGTACATAGAACCACATGCACATAACACCAGATGTACAATCATGCACACAACACCATATGTAGATAGCACCACATGTACAACATGCACACAACACCATATGTACATAGCATTGCATATACAATATGTACATAGCACCATAGGTACACAACACCACATATCCAACATGTGCACAACACCATATGCATACAACACCACATATTTATCATGCACATAGTACAATATGTACACAACACCATATATCCAACATATACATAGCACCATCTATACCCAACATTGTGTATGCAATATGCACACAACACCATATCTACAACATGCATTCAACACCATAGGTACAATCATTGAATATACAATATGCACAATAGTAGCACTGCACATCCAAAACCACATTGTCTCTACCAAACAACCTTTTTTCTAGTGTCTCTCCACCATCCATGATTATCCCAGCATGTCGTAGATCATACTGCTTTCATTTGGTGATGTGTCCCTCAGTATAACCTATCCATAACATAGACATAGTATAATCACATAATATCAACTCATAACCACATGATATTGACCTCATAGATTGTCAGGACTACTCTTCCCACTTGATCCCTCATAGCAAGGAACCTCTTCATGCCATTCACCTGCATAAGCAATCATTCCTCCACAAGAATGATCCCTAACAACCTTGTCAAACAATGATAATATATATATATATATATATATATATATATATATAAAACAATAATGATCCTATCATACATGACATACATACATACATACATATATGTATACATATATATACATCAACATAATCATGATCACAACATAATTACTGGATACCATAAGGTCAAGGTTAATATAACTCATTTTATATGTTCATAGCATGCACAGCATGGAGAATAATGATTCCCAACATAGCCAAGGCATCTAACACCTCAAATCCATTTACTTTACCTTTCCTCATGTTTGTATTGCCACCATCCATTTACCACAATGGACCTAACTAGTCCAACCGACTGCCATATTATTATCTTCAACTACCTTTATATATGCATTGAGCTTTGTTCAGTCTATAAATCACCTATTGGGTTTCATTCAGCTCTCCTTGAGCTCCATTAACTTCTCTCTTTTCCAACCAAGTCTCAATACCCCAAAACATAAAATACAAGAGCAATAACAATCAAGAAAAAGACCATGAAAAATCAATAACAATACGACACCACAAACAAAGTGGTACGGCCATACACTAGACATAACATGCCATAATCAAGCACAAAAAATCACAAAAGACCAAAATCAAAAGACTAGCAACAAACAACATGACTCAATCCCCATGGGTTCCAAAATATTCCAAGGGAAATCTCAACCTGAGCCTCCAATATTTCATGGAAGTCTCCTTTGCGATGCAATCCCCTATATCTTATTGCCATAAACACAACATTTTTGGTGTATAAACAATATACTAGTTATCTTACCTTGTTGTTACAATCACGCTCCCTTGTAACTGAACACATCCATGCCATCTCTCAAGGGACTCCAATTCCCTTGAAAGATATAGCTATAAATACACACCAGTTGTTATACCTATCAAATACATGTCCATGAATATAGGATATATCCACATAATTTTATACGAAATCAAGGTTAAGAAGAATTCCTTTATGCAAGGTGCTCATTCGTTTGGAATTACAGTTTCCAAACATAGTCAAAGGAATTCTCGCCCAATTCCTTTCTTTGACCTTTTCCTTGTTGCAATTGAGTCTTAGTATGCATTATCACATTCACCTAGATGTTTGTTTAATAAAAAAATCAACTATTACCTTGTCATGCTAATACCAAGTATGTTTCCCTACAACTGTCCACACATGTCAATCACATGTTCCACAAATCAAGGCATCATGTCTATGAATTTGAAATCAACCTTTACCAAGTCTAACAACCATGTCATACTCAACAATAAACAAACAATCATTAATCACAATATCACAACTAGCACCCACTTGCACTCAACTATATATCATATATCTCAGCACATAATTGATGAGCGCTAGTATTGCAGCAAGGATGTTGCAACTCCTGGGCTACCAGCTTTACTTGTCAACCCAGGGTTCATACAAACTTGGAGGTGACAGTGTTGCATGCACAAGTAAAATTGATGGTCCTACTTGTTGTCACTGTTCAATTGGCAAGAGACCATTGGGGTTCCAAGCCATACTCCTATGGAGTCAAAAGATTGCTTCTTTGATGGAAGAAAGGGAAATCTACTCTAAGAGAGTTACTCTACTGTAGTAATGGAGAAGGTCAACATGTAATGCTAAACTACACCATACCCTAATTAACCATTTAAGAAGCTATTCTAAGCAGAAAGGCTAAATCAACATAAAAAAAATGCCATTATCTAAGTTGCAGAAGTAAGAAGAATCAAACAATGCTAATGAGCAAGTAAATAAACTAAACTAAATATGTTTTCACGTTTTTGGTCTTTTTATGCAAAATCAAGTATGCAAACTAATTGTTCTTGTGGATGTGACAGGTGGATTAAGGGTGTTTGAGGATGGCCAGAAGGTTTATGAAGTGGCTAGATGGTGTGGAGGGTCCCTAGGAGGGTTTTTGTGACTTCCTAGAGGTTTTCCATCAATTTGGCCTCAAAACAGGCCATTTCAGGAAAACCTATAGGATGATCCTGTAGGAATTACAGGAAACCTACAGGATACAACCGAGAGCTAAGTGTGAGGTTTTGTAGGTGATGGGAGGCTTAGGAAAGGTGTGTGATGGGTGGAATGGAGTGTTAGAAGGTATAGGAGCACTCAAGAGTCAATATCCAAGATAAGAGATGGCTAGATTCTCTCAATGTGTTTGGAAGGATTTCAATGAAAAAATGATGGAAAACTAGTGAGGGTGATGGTAAAAACAAGGGATGGATAAGGTGGATGAAGTGGAAGGTGGTTGATGGCTATGAAGTCTTAGTCTCCTCCTGAAGCACCTGCTCTGCATAAAACATGTGTGTCTTCCAAAAAACTATGCAACAAGGTTCATTTTCATGAACTAGAAAAGCAGAACTAATGAATCAACTGCCTATTTTATGCATGAAGAAAATTGATGAAGGGAATGAAAGCATGAGTAACATATACTGTAGAAATGGAGATGGAAAATATGGCAATGAAATCTACCTTGCAACATTAACCAAATGCTAAATTAAAGGCAACAAACTCCAAATCTCATAAAAGAACTAGAAATCTGTGTTTTTGGGGCTTCTTAAGGGTCCCTTCCTCAAGTCATGGTTCCAGAGGGAGGAAGTGAGGCTGAGACACCTGCTAACAACCTTGTGGTGATTCTTTTTCTCCTTGCTAACCTGCTATTTGAAATAAGGCACAAATGGAAGAAAACTATCACACAACCAATCTAATCTACACTACTTGTAATGGAAATGCATCTAATAAGCAAATTAACAATTAAGCTATGAATCTACACTAAAAATACACATACAATCAAGAGGAGCCTTGGCTACTAGGGTTGCGCCCTAACCTAAGAGCTTCAACCTTCTAAGTTAACTTAGTGATGGCTCAAAACAAAACTCATTCTTATTACCAAAACAACAAATTACATCAAAAGAACTGTCACAAGTCTTGTAGCTCGAAAATAGAGTAGAGGTTTACAATAAAAAATCTGAATCCTACTTAGGTCCTAGGCCTCTCTACTTATACATCTGAAGTCCCCAATGACTTGCTTAAAATTAGGGAGGCTCGGCTCCCAAACTCAAGATAAACTGGTGCTTTGTCTCTCACTTGCTCAGTTGCCTTCTAGTCCTCATGATTTGGTTGTTTGCACTCCGAGCTAATGGAGGAATATTCGAATGGAGGGGTAGTAAATGAGGATGATTTGCCTCCTATAATCCCTCTCCCTTGTCCCATTTGAGTTTTGACCTTGGTCTTTGCCAAAATTCCTTTATTTTCTCCTTTAATCCTACATTAAATGCATAGTAGACTACAAAGCATAATATCCAACTCTAACTCATCTCATAAACAAAATATAATCAAAAACATGTAATAAGTTATGAGAAAAGTTGGTTTGACTATGCTAGGAGGTGAATTAAGGCCCATATAATTACTCATCAACACCCCCCTACTAAAAGTGTTTCTCATCCTCTGAGAAACTTATTCAATATCCATATCCTTCATGGCTCTAGTGGCCTCTCTGACATCCCATGCCTCTACTATGTTCTCCTCTTCTTGTTCATATAAGCCTGCTTTATTTTCTACCTCTTCCCACTGCCTCTTTTCTTCTTCTTCTTTTCTCTCTTCTAGCATCCCTAAGAGTAGCGGTGGACTGAGTTTTAGGCCTATCCAATTGACCTTCAACCTTTGCATAGATTTCTTATACATAGGTGTCCAGTTGAGTGCCTCTCTCAACATTTAAGGAGAGTGATATTCTCTTATATTTAAGTTGTATGGCAGGGTGTTCCCTCTCCTCAGGCAAGCATGTATACTATCATCTCCTAGCAACCTGAACATGTCCTCAAAATGTGAAATTGCTTGCTCTTGGGCAGAAATATATATAGGTGCCACCTAAGGATCATTTGCAATCAAATTATTGGTACTGATGAGGGCCATGGGATTTTATTGTTTAGCTCTAATCATAAGAGGTTCAGTTTGCTCTCTTGCCAATATCCTTTTCATCTCTACAGCTCTTGACTCCTCATGGTTCATCCATGATGCCAAAGCTATTAATTGTAAATCTCCTAGCTTGCAATTAGGGTCCCGTACATTCATGTCTATGAGGGCCATGTTGTGCAAATAAAACTCATCCATTTTGGCCCTATCCTCTAGTGTACTTTGATCACAAAGATCAATAAACTACCTATACTCCTAAAATGGCATGGTTCCTCTCTATGCTAGGGTCTTAGTCTGAAACTGCAGCCACTATTTGTTGAGGTAGAGGGAATAGGATCTAGCTGGCATCCTACATTGGATTGCTTCCAAGGAGAGACTGGGCATACATGCCAATTGATTTTCTCTCTCCTGTAGTTGTCCCCTCAGCCATGCATTTTTTGTATCTAGTTGATTTCTCATCATAGCTTCTATGTCCTTCAAGCCACTTAGCTCTCTTCCCATTTCCTTGAGTTTCTCTTCAATGTGCCCAATGTCTTCCACCCCCTTCGATTTGGCAATCTGCATCCATCAGTGAGTTCTGGCCCTCTCCTTCTCAAGTTCAAAGAACAGTGGGATGGCAAAGTTTTGAGGTATGACCTTGCCTCCTTAAATAAACTGGTAACAGGAGTCTAGGTTAGGTTGGGGGCTGGATTCTTTTCTCTCTGGGTCCTCCTCTTTAGTTTCCTATGGCTCCCCTATCTTCCTTTCCAATTTTTGTGCCTCTTGTAGATTCAGTAGAGTATCCTATAGGACTGTCTGTGCTTCCTGTAGATTTTGGTGTGTCCTATAGTATTGCCTTTCCCTTGGACGAAGTTGATCTAGTAGTAGGCCTCCTCACATAGGTGATAGGGGACTTAGGGGATGGAATTTTGTCTTTTTGTGTAGGGGAGTCTTCAATCACAATAGGAATTTTGGTTGATGTTTGTGGCTTCCCCTATCTTATTCTTGTGCTCTTTCTTGTCCTAAAATATAATGGGGTCTGCCTCTGCATCTTTCCTTTTTGCTTGATTGGGGTGATGAGAGTAGTGAGGGCAGTTGCTCCATCTCTCTTAGTGGCTTCTAGAGACACCCTTGGTGACTCCTCCTTTTTTTCTATTCCCTGGGTTCCATTGCCTTCTTCCTCTATGTCCTTCCTGTCTTCTTCTTCTTGTAGATCTTCATCATCTCTATTAGTTTCCTCCTTAATTTCCTCCTCTTTTTCTTCATCATCCTCCTTCTCTTCTCCCTCTTCTTCTTCATCTTCATCATGTTCCTCTATGTCAGCTCCTTTTTCATCCATCTCATCCATTTATTCTTCTATACCTTCCTCTTCCTATTTTACTTCCTCTTCACTAATACTAGGACTGACATCATAAGTGAGAGCTTTTATGTCATCCTCTGCTGGCATGTCTTTGAAAATTGACCATGTTATAGGAGTTCTGAGGTTTTGGAGGGAATCCTCTATGAGGATCCTAATCAACCCATGATGAGCTAACTGTTGGGAACTTCCCTCCTTCACTTTTATGCTTGAGTCTATGACTGATTGAAGTAGGAAGTATGGTATGCTGAGCCTTTGGTGAGGGGGTGTTTCTGCTCCAAATCTTAATTCTTCAAGGATCCTGAAATGATAGCCATAGACAACACTATACCTACCCTCATATGAGATGTATTTAATCAGTTGGTAGCCTACCTCATTCCATGGATATGGAAGACTTTCCCTCCTTACTCCATTTTTGTCCTTAGTGGGTTCCTCACCTTCTAAAAATAATTTTCTTTTGGCAACCTGACTATGTCCTTTGTCTACTTTCCTCCATAGTATTCCTAGGGGGAGTGTGGTGACTCTGCTGATGAGCTCAGAGGTGAGATTTATAGTGAGGCCCCTTACTACAACAGTGGCATGGATTCTTGTGAGTGGAGTGAGGGAGAGAGAAAATTCTTGAGCCACCTTGTCATCATACCCTCTGAATTTTTCGAAAAACCCCATCGAATTATGTCTTGTGAAGATTTCAAGCACTTGGGGGTGTTGTTGGATTCTCACAGTGTTGGTGGGCTCTCTCCTATTAAACCCTCCTGTCATCTTGTTGTTGAAGTTTGAGGAGAAAAATGAGAGGGTTGAAATTGTTTTTCAATTGCAAAACCAAAACAGAGATGTTTGTGTATGTAATTCCCTTTACACAGTTGCTAAATTCACTCAAATTTAGAGGATTCTTGGTTCATTTACTGGTAAAGAGGAATATAATTATAGAGGCTACCTCTTTAGATTTTTTGCAGTGGCCAACTCCCGTGATATCCCTTCTGAGCTCTTCTCTGCCAATCCTGTAGACAGTCTCTGTGTATCCTGTAGGAATTCCTGTGCATGCTCCTAAAGGAATTCCTGTACAGTCCTATAGGAATTCCTGCGTAGTGAAACGATGGAGTATTTCTTCCGGTGGGTTGCCTAGGTATGAGAACAACTTAAGTGAGGGATTTTTGAGGAGGTGAAATGTATGAATGCATGGGAACGATGTTTTATTTCCTCTTATGGTGATTCAGGGTGATGTGGTGTGCTGGAAGCAAAGGGTACGTTTCCATTTTTGGACCGTTGGTCCCCACTACCACCTCATCATTTCCCACTCCTCGTAATCAGCTCCCACCTTATGGATCTGTAGTTTAATCACTTTTTTTCCTACTCCTTCTCTGTCTTTGAGTTGACAGCAGCCATGTGTGAGAGGACACTCAGTTGTGCATGTGTGATTGAACGAAGTTGGCCAAGTTAACTGGCCACCTTTTCACTTATAAACCAACTATCTCATAACCCTTACATTTCTTTGACTACATGATGCATATGAGAGAGTAAGTGGGATACTTACCTGTGGCTCCAATGCTATGTTGCAGTTATCAAAGACCATAGGTGTTGCTGTGTATATTTGTTGCATGCCATTCTTCTTCCTCCTCTTGTTGTTTGTTAATGGCTTCTTTGTTTTTGCAGGTACCTTTGGTTGGAGATATGATGCTACTAATTTGGAGCTCCTAGATCATCATGGTGAAGACTTGTTGCTCGTGTGATTGGTATTCTGTGGGATAGGTTGCTACAGGACTTCCTACAGGATGTCCTGTAGCTGCTTCTCCCTTAGACCTCTTTAATCATTTTTCTTGCTGGGGCCGTGAGGATGGTGACATGGATGGAAAGAAGGAGTGGCAGCGTGGATAGAAAAGAATAATCAGGTGATTCTCTTTATTCCTCTCTGTTTCCTTTTTTCGAAGACTGGGAAAAAACTCTTGAAAATGATTTTTTTTTTAATGGTGAATGCAGAGATAATGATGGTGGACAAGGTGTGGTGATAGATCATGAAGAGGGTGAATTTTAGGGCCCTAACAAGTCCATCATTTTCCTTCAGATTGCTTCCTGTAGTATTTCTGGGTCACTGTAATTCCTACATGATCATCCTATAGGTTTTAAGGGGATCCTGTAGGAATACAGGGGATCCTGTAGGAATACAGGGGATCCTGTAGAAAACACAGTTTTTTCATAAACTGAAGCAATGGAGTGAAAAAATGACAAAAATGATGGAGGGGTGCATGGTAATGGGTGAAAAAAATAAATATGTGAGTGGTAGGGGTCTCCTTGGGATCCTCTTTTTCTCCTTGACTGCCCTTCTTGCCCACTTGCAAATGGAAATTTCATGATTATATATATATATATATATATAATAATATATATATATATATTATATTATATTATATATATTTGAAAAAAAACTAGGCTGCCTCTAAGAGTTTTTCACCCTAGTTGTTTGCCCTGGGCGCCTCAAGAAAGGTTTTCACCCAGGGATCTTTTTATTCTCTTTTTCTTCTTTTTATTTATTTTTTTCTTTTTGTCACCACTAAGCTTCCTCAAGAGGTTTTCAACCCAATGATGGGACTCAGGTGCCTCATGGAGGTTTTCACTTGAGTCCTTATTATTTTTTCTTTTTCTTAGTGATCTGATGAGGGAGGAGCTAGAACTTGCTCCACTGTCATCACTGTTTTATTAATATCATCAATGAACTCTTGTTTTTATAAAGGTATCTTGTAAATTTTCAATTGGTGTCCATTAACAAGCAAAGGAATGGCTTCTTCATCTATGGTTTTGATTTGCATTGAACCATTATCATGGCATCTTTCCACAACCTAGGGTCTGAGCCATATTGTCCTTAACTTGCCCTTGAAGTCTTTATACCTAGAATCATATAACAATGCCCAATCACCTTCCTAAAATTGCTTCTCCTTGATGTTTTTATCATGCCAGATCTTCCTCTGAAGTTGAACTACCTCTGTATGTAGGAGGGCCTGCATTCTGAATTCATCCAAACCATTCAATTGGAACAATCTCTCTTTCCGTGCATTGCTGAGATCTAGATCTAGTTGGGATGCCATCCTTAATATGTTATATTCAAATTCAATGAACAACAAGGCCTTTTTCCCATAGACCAGCTCATACAGTGCGAATCCAGTGGTGGTCTTCCATGTGGTATTATAGGCCCAGTGGCCTCAACTAGTCTTTCTGCCCAATCCTTCCTGCTGCTATTCTCCACTTTGGTCAAGATGCCCTCCTGTGCTCTATTGGTCACCTCCAATTTCCCATTAGCTTGTGGATAATAAGGAGTGGAGGTCCTATGATTGATCTTGTGATGGTTGCGCAAGTCTTCAATCATGTTGGAGGTAAACTGGCTGCCTTGGTCTATTACTAGCTCTCTATGGTACCCAAATTTGTAGAATACATTCTCCCTTAGGAAGTTAGCCACCTTCTCTTCTGTTGCTACCTTAACTTCCTTGGTTTCATCCCACTTAGTCAAATAGTCAGTGCACACAATAATGTATTTTTTTTGCTTTGAAGGAGGGTCAATAGGTCCAATGAATTCCATGCCCCACTTATCAAATAGCTTGAAAGTCACTTGAGGCTGCAGAGGCATTTCATCTCTTGGAGTAGGCCTTTCCATCCTCCAGTGCTAATCACACTAACTAGTGTATTTTTTCACATCCTGGTCAAGAGTGGGCCAATAATAGCCTATTTGTAACACTTTGAATGTTGTCCTCTTTGCTACAAAATGACCTCCACAAGGCCCATCATGACAGGTCAGAAGGATGTCAAAGACATCCTCCTCCCTGACACACCTTCTCAATATTTGATCTGGGCCAAGTTTGGAAAGATTTCCCCCGATCCAAGTGAAGGGGGCACTTTTTCTTGACTATCTTTCTCTTTTCTTTGGAAGAAAAGTTTGGTGGGAACTGTGTTGATACCAAATAGTTTGCTATATCAGCAAACCACAGAGAGAGAACTAAAATAGCAAATAAGTGCTCATTCGGTAACTAATCATCCACAATTCCTTCTTCACCTACAGGCAGCTTTACTCTAGACAAAAAGTCAAAAAGTCTGCAACAACATTTTCCTTACCAGGTTTATCAACAATGGTTAGATCAAACTGTTGTAACAATAGTAACCATCTTATAATTCGAGTATTCACATCTAGTTTGTTCATTAAATACTTGATTGTAGCATGGTAAGTATACAAAAATGTTTGATAGCTTGTAATATAATTCCTGAATTTTTTTAATAAATACAGAACAAGTAGGAGTTCCTTTTCGGTCACTGTATAATTTAGTTTAGCCTTTGATAAATTCTTACTGATAAAATAGATAGCATAAGGCATTTTTTCATCTATCTGACTTATGGCTGCTCCAATGGCTTTATGTGAGGCATCAGCATGAATATGAAAAGGGAGGGCCCAATTTGGACCTCGGGGAATCATTGCAGTGGTTAACTTATCCTTTAGGATGTCTAAGGCCTCTTGACAACTTTTTGACCATATAAACTCAAAGTCTTTGACCAACAAACCAAAGAAAGGAGAAGCCAACTTGCTAAAGTCCTTTATGAACCTTCGGTAGTATCCAGCCAACCCTAGGAAACTTTTGACATGTCTCTGCTTTTGAGGAGGTGGGACTCTTTGGATAATAGATTTTTTGTTTGGGTCCACCTACAGTCCTTGCTGAGATATCGAATTGCCTGGAAACTGAGTCATTAAGTATTCACATTTTTCAGGACTGAGAGATAGATTCATTTCAATGCATTTGTGTAGTACTTTGCCTAGGTTAGACATGTCTTCTTGAAAATCACATCCATAAGGTGTAAAATCATCCATATAGATCTCCACCGCATCATGGAATAATTTTGTGAAAATACTCAAGACTTCTCTCTGGAAAGTGGCAAGAGCATTGCATAGGCCAAAAGGAGGGACCCTATAGGCAAAAGTAACCTAAGGACAAGTGAATGTGGTCTTTTCTTGGTCTTCTGGGTAGATCTAGATTTGGTTGTGCCCACTGAATCCATTTAGGAAAGAGAAAAACCTTTTCCCTACCAAGCCATCTAGCACTTGGTCAATGAAGGGTAGAGGAAAATGATCCTTCTTTGTGGCTTTGTTCAACTCCCTGTAATCTACAAAAATTCTCCACTTACCATTTTTCTTGGGAACTAACACCAAAGGAGAGACCCACTCATTATCAGAGATAAGGTAAATGAATCTTGCATCTAGCAGTTTTTGCAATTCTTCTTTGACTATATATTTAAGATCTGGATTCATCCTTCTTTGTGGTTGCCGAACCGACTTGCATCCTTCTTTGATTTATATGTGGTTAGTACACAATGAGGGGTGTACTCCCTTCACTTCCTTGTAACTCCAAGCGAAGGCTTCTAGATTTTCCTTTAACATGTTGCATAGCTTCTCTTCTTCGAGAGAAAAAAGAGATGGATTGATTTTCAAGGTTCTATCTAGGTTGAATTATATGGTTTTGACATGGAGTGGGTTAGAATAAGCCAAGCATAAGTCAATTGGATGACTTTTCTAGGTTTCCTTTACTACTTCTTCTAAGGGTAATGAACCGAGAGTTGGACTTTGGAGTAGGTGTTCAATCAAGTCATCCTCATCCTGTTGTCGTCCTCCCATGGTTGCTTCTAAAGCATAAAGTTGGGTGGAATAGACTCCATCTTCTTCCTTATCCTCCCACCATAAAGGTAAGTCATGCTCTAGAGAAGGTTGAGCAGGAGGGTATAGGACTAACTGCTTGGAAATATGCCCATTATTAATGGTCATATTCCCAGCTTTGCAGCTAATGTAAGCATCAGTAGTGGCCAACCATGACCTCCCAAGGATGAGAGGGTAACCAGTAAGCTTAGCCTTAGGCTGGAGAACTAGGAAATCTACAAGGTACTTCCAAGAGTCAATGGAGACCATCACATCCTCCACAATTCCCTCAGGGGTTACTGTGGAACAGTCTGCAAGTTGCAGAACTATTGTGGTCTTCCTGAATGAACCTTGGAGGTTGAGCTTGAGCATCGTGTCCTTGGTCATCACATTAATGGCAGCCCCAAGATTGATCAGAGTGTGTGGTACAATGGTGCCATTGATGTGCACGTCTACTACAGGGCTTCCAGGGTCCAATATTTTGGACAGATTACCTACCCTAGCATTAAGTCAGACAGTTGCCCAATGACATTAACGGTAGGGGCATATCTTTTTTGCCTCCTTGGATGATTGAAGCACTTCTCCTTAATAAACTTATTGTAAATGGGAACATCTTTTATTGCCTGGAGAAGTGGGATCTTTACACATAGATTTTTCAATTTTCCCAGAAGTTCAGTCTCTTCTGGGGTAGGCTGGCATGGCTAGGCTAATCTCTCGGGAAAGGGTGGATTTACTTTAAGGTTGCTTTCCTCTTTTTCTTCCTCAACATCCCTAGGTGGAGGTGGAGGTTGGTTATCCGTGAGAACTCTCCCAAATCTCAGGTTAATCTCTTGGATTTCCACAACATAAGTTGGATATGATGTCTCTCCACTGTATACTTGTTGAGCCTACTTGTTCTGGTTCAGATTTGGCTGGGTATGAATCTGGGGTTTCTTGGGTGGGGTAGAGTGTAGGAGCTATGGTTGGGCAGGTGGTGGAGGCAATAGAGCTAGAGAATTGTTGTATTGGGGCCTCCACCCCTAGAGTGGTGTATTCCACTGAGGTTGTGGCAAAGCATAAGATTGAAATGACTGGCTGGCTGGTTGGGAGTGATACTGAGATGCATAGGACCAAGGAGGGGGTGTAGACTAGGAAGGATGAGAAGGGGGTCCCCAGGAAGGTATGGTTGTGGTTTTGTTGGTGTTTTAATATGCATGGGATGATCCTTGCATGCCATGCTAGTATGGTCCAAGCCGATGAGGTCTCCTTTGATTAATGTAGCAAAGCTACTTAGTGACCCCTTCAGCTCCTTGATATATAGCTTTGAGTCTGAGTAAATAAGGGCACTTGTCTGTGGAGTGGTTTTCTTCATAGACCGAGAAAATTTCAATAGATTTCAATGGAAATTCATTCCTAGGATGCCTCTTGGTGCATATAGGACAAAAAATGGCCAAGGCTCTCTTTGCTTCCTCCTACTTCCTCCTGCTTCATCTTAATGTTCATGGTGTCCATTTGTAAGGCAAGGGTTTGCAGCATCTCACTTTTGAAATCTTCCAGCATGTTTCCAATTTCACCCTTGATGGATGAGTTGGAAGATGATGTACTGGCCATAGGTTGACTACCCCTACCCTTTTTCTTGGCTACCCTAGAATGGTTTCTAAAGACAGTATTGATATATTCATAGGGTACTTGGTACATATCTCCTCCTGCTAACAAATTTAAGGTATCCATAAGATCTTCTCCTACTCCCCTAAGCAGGACCAAATTTAGTGACTTAGGGTCAATTGTGCACCTGGCCCTTTTGTAACTAATTTGGAATCTTTCTTCGTAATATTCTAAGGATTCATCATTGCCTATGGTCATCCTAAAAATTTCTTCTTTAGTATCCTTTGATCAACAGTAATCCCAATATTTGTTGTTAAAGGCCTACTGCATCTGAGCCCAAGTTGTGATGTTATCTCTAGGTAAACCCATGAACCAGCACAATGCTGCATCTTTGAGGGTAGATGGAAATAGTTTTAACTTTTTTCTCATCATTTGTATAGTCATAGGTTTGATATAACAACAAACTCAAACATGAAAGTGTCAAGGTCCTCTGTGGTCAAGCCATGGAAATGCGGTAGGGTAGAGAGGCTTATATTTTTCATCTTAGTGTAAGAAGCTTTTCTAAGCAGAAAGGCTAAATCAACATAAAAAAATGGAATTATCTAAGTTGCATAATTAAGAAGCATCAAACAATACTAATGAGCAAGTAAAGAAACTAAATTAAATATGCTTTCACTTTTCTGGTCTTTTTATGCAAAACCAAGTAAGCAAACTAATTGTTCTTGTGGATGTGACACATGGATTAAGGGTGTTGGAGGATGGCTAGAAGGTTTATGAAGTGGTTGGATGGTGTGGAGGGTCCCTAGTAGGATTTTTGTGGCTTCCTAGATGTTTTCCATCAATTCGGCCTCAAAATAGGCCATTTTAGGAAAACCTACAGGATGTACTACAAACCTACAGGATGATCCTATAGGAATTACAGGAAACCTACAAGATATAGTCAAGAGCTAAATGAAATGTGTTGGAGGTGATGGGAGGCTTAGGAAAGGCGTGTGATGGGTGGAATGGAGTGTTAGAAGGTCTAGGAGCACTCAGGAGTCAATCTCCAAGATAAGAGATGGCTAGATTCGCTCAATGTGTTTGGGAGAATTTCAATGAAAAAATGATGGAAAACTAGTGAGGGTGATGGTGAAAACAACAGATGGCTAAGGTGGACAAATTGGAAGGTGGATGCTAGCTATGAAGTCTTAGTCTCCTCCTGAAGCACCTTCTCTGCATAAAACATGTGTGTCTTCCAAAAAAAATTATGCAACAAGATACATTTTCATGAACTAGAAAAGCAGAACTAATGAACCAACTGCCTATATTATGCATGAAGAAAAGTGTTGAAGGGAATGAAATCATAAGTGACATCTAATGAAAAAATGGATATGGAAAATATGATAATGAAATCTACCTTGCAACATTAACCGAATACTAAATTAAAGACATCAAACTCCAAAGCTCATAAAAGAACTAGAAATCTGTGTTTTTGGGGTTGCTTAAGGGTCCCTTCCTCAAGTCATGGTCCTAGAGGGAGGAAGTGAGGCTGAGACACCTGCTAACAACCTTGAGGTGATTCTTTTTCTCCTTGCTAACCTGCTATTTGAAATAAGGCACAAATGGAAGCAAACTAACACACAACCAATCTAATCTACACTACTTGTAATGGAAATGCATCTAATAAGCAAATTAACATTCAAGCTATGAATCTACACTAAAAATACATGTACAATCAAGAGGAGCCTTGGCTACTAGGGTTGGGCCCTAACCCAAGAGCTTCAATCCTCTAAGTTAACTCAGTGCTGGCTCAAAACAAAACTCATTCTTATTACCAAAACAATAAATTACATCAAAAGAACTGTCACAAGTCTTGCAGCTTGAAAATAGAGTAGAGGTTTACAATAAAAAATCTGAATCCTACTGAGATCCTAGGCCTCTCTACTTATACATCTGAAGCCCCCAATGACTTCCTTAAAATTAGGGAGGCTCGGCTCCCAAACTCGAGATAAACTGGTGCTTTGTCTCTCACTTGCTCGGATGCCTTCTAGTCATCATGATTTGGTTGTTTGCACTCCGAGCTGATGGAGGAATATTGAAATGGACGAGTAGTAAATGAGGATGATTTACCTCCTATAATCCCTCTCCCTTGTCCCATTTGAGTTTTGACCTTGGTCTTTGCCAAAATTCCTTGATTTTCTCCTTTAATCCTACATTAAATGCATATTAGACCACAAAGCATAATATCCAACTCTAACTCACCTCATAAACAAAATACAATAAAAAACATGTAATAAGTTATGAGAAAAGTTGGTTTGACTATGCTAGGAGGTGAATTAAGGCCCATATAATTACCCAATGATGAGGCTCATTAATAATGTGTTAGTACAACCATCTTAAAACAAGGCCATTCATTCGTGCAATCTTTCAAACACATACTCATATCATGAAATTAATCAAAAATTCAAACATATTTCAAACATACCATGCTAATTAAGTCAAATATATGACATAATCAAACACTCAACCACCAAATAGACAACATAATCAAACTCATACCTTAATGTATCTCAAGGGAGACTATCTTTCCTGCACAATCAATCTAGATTAGCATGATATAACTTCACAACATATCAAATCAACATAAATAAGGTCATGATATCCATAACAATAATTATCTAACATGTCCACATTATAAAATCACAAATAATTGACATTCATGCATAACAATAACATATGCACAGTCAGTCTAGATTAGTACAACACAATATCACAATTATATTAACTCATGCCTGAGTATCATAACCATAATCATATTCATAGGCCAATCCAAATTAGAATGATACATATAACACCAAGCTATTAATGAAATAACCCCAATCATCAAGCTAACTATCATATAACAACAACAAGTTAACATATGACATGATCATCAACAACATATAACATAATCATCAGCAACATATAACATAATTATTAAGCTAACTATCATATAACAACAACAAGTTAACATATAGCATACTCATCAAAAACATATAACATAATCATCAAGTTAAGTAAAACAACGACAACAATGCATACAACCACAGAGTACTATCATTCATGAATATTCGACATGTGCATATGAATACACTAATCAACTAGCATTTATCATACATGCAACCATAATAACAATAGAATGGCAAGTATATAAGTAACCCTAATGCTTATAACAACCATTAACCACATATCTGCATGCCAAATATACAAACTTGTATGATGATTTTCTCTTACCCCGAAGTCTAGTGTTGCAACCTCCCTCTGATGATTTGCATCTCCTACTCTATCTCAACCAACACATTATCATCATAACAACCAACAACATCATGATGACCTAAATTCATAAAATTACCTCATGCATGGAAACCCTGCCCATAAGAATGCATGCATAACAACATATAGACACTGGCATGCATAACAAATTCATATACAATCGACATGAATTCATGACAAATGCATCCCAACAACAACATCATCAACTTATACATGACAACACAACTGCAACAATGACTAGCACCATGCATACACAACAAGCACATATAAAACCTACATGCATGCATGCCAATCCACATTTTTCCCATTCAGTCCAAGTGTTGAACTATGCTCTCACACCACTCTGTAACACCCTTCTCCCACATCTACCCAAGTAACCAACCAACTAGGGTAAACATGTGACGAGAGGATACTATAATTTGATTCAACCTACTAGGTCACCTTAAGGAAGTGGAACCAACAAAACACAACCAAATAGACCATCCACACATCCTACAGAACCTCAAGGAGCTACCCCACATTTCCAGGTGTCCAACCCCTGAGGCAACTTAGTAGTTCAAGGACCAAGAGTCCCAATTGTTCCATTACCAATCCCTCCAAGAGATTGAGGGTCCCAATCACTCCCATGATCCTACCTGAGTGCTATTGTAGCGTCTTTCTTCCAGTTATATGCCAGCAATTGCAACATTTAAGGTTAAATTCTAGGGCTAGGACCCAGTCACTGCCTAGAAGTTCATGGAATTCATAGATATGAAAAGAAACATAAAGACAATGATGCCAATGAAAATTCTTAAACAAGGACTTGACTACGCCCCTACTAGCCATGACAATAATTTCATCAAACATGTCACAAATATGCATCCTACGGGGCATAATAACATATCTGAGCATAGGGGTCCTATACTTATATGAGAACCGCTAAGAAGCATTGTTTCCTTATCACATTAGCTGCATTATCATCTATTAGGTCATATATTCATTGCTCTTTCATTTACAAATCAAAACATGATGAGAACCATACATTTTCATTTTCATTAAACATATTCATAATCAACATATAAACAACATAAATAATGAGGATACAACAACCATAAGTGCCACATATGAGCCAATACATTTTCTCATAAAATACCAAGGAAAAGAACTCTTATTGATGAATGCAAAAGCCAACCCAATATGGGACTACCACGTTCCACCCGACCATAAATTGGCTGAGCCAAATCTCTCTTTATCTAATCACCCCCATGCCATATTCCAAGCATGAATGTGGGACTCAAACCAAAAGAACCAACCAGAGCTTGCCAAGGCTAAACCACCTCACCCTCATCGATAGAATCGGGCTTTACCACAATCCTCACTAGATCACTAAGCCATAAAAAAGCATGGATGCCAATGGATTTCTATGCCTATACTGTGAGGGATTTCGATGTCTCCTAGTCCCTTGGCTTTATTGCAACCCACAATCCGATCTAGGGGTCAGTAGGCCATAATTTAGACACCACCCTCCATGCTTTACTGTATATCTTGCCATTCACTGACAAGTATTCGTAGGCCTAATCAAGGGAAAACATCTCTAGATAAACTGTATATCCCGCCATTCAGCGGTCGAGGATTCCTAGGGCCACTGGGGCACATTAACTTGGATTTAACACAACCCACAGTCTAACTCAGGGGTCACTGCGCCATTAACTTTACCATAAATCCATATTATGGTTCAATTATCACTAGGCCATGTGTTATTTGATTAAGATATCCACCTCACTCAGCTTTAAATCCATTCAGAAACCATCTCAAACAAAACATGAGAACCCCATCTCACCATGGCTATCCAGAAATGGAAAGGCAAGACTAAAGAAAACTGTCACACATAGAAAACTCATGCCCATGATAGAAAGAGAACCAAGAACACACATGCATAACCATGCATGCCAAATCTAGGAAGGAAATCACACATGCAAATCGATACCTGCAAGTAAACTCCTTGTAATTTCTTGTTCTTAATCTTCCTTGCTTGATCTTTGCTTCCTCTTTACCTTATTTTCCTTTCTTGATCCAAAGTTGAAGTGCTCCAAGAAAAATCTAAGTGTCCAAGAGTGTGTGGGAGATAAAATATAGAGAGCGCTCCAAAATTGAACTGACAAAAGGTCTATGAACTGATTCTCAAAGGCCTTTTTATCAATGAGGCCTCTATTTTCTTCATTTTCCATTATTTTCCTTCATTTTCCTCCTCATATGCAACCTATGACCTTTCACCTTGCTTTTCTCCTAATTTCCATTATTTTCATAAATAAATGCCAATAAATGCCACTTTTCCTTTCTAAAGCCTTTGCCATTTCCTTTTCCATTTTCCTTTAGCCATAGTAACTGAAATGAATGCCCACTAGGATGTTTTGCCCAACATTCAGCTTGGAATAAGTGTCCCATGACCGTGGTCTTATATATTTTTAGATGGATTTTTACCAAGGTTATTACAAAATCCATGACTAATGAAGACCAAAGACCACTTAGGATTTTCCTTTTTACCCCTACAACACATTTGAACAATTTGGGTTAATGGACAAATTTATGAATTGGATAACGCAATAATGATTTCCTTGATCGCCATGTGAAGCATCTAATGAATTCTTTCAATGGATTTAACCTCTCTATAATGTAGTGACTGATTACATTCTCTTTCCTGCATGCATGCCAGATTAGTTTACTTTCTTTAAGGCTTAAGATAGGGTTTCTATTTCAAGAACTATTATTTACATTCCATAGACTAGGTTTCCCTTTCAATGCAACTTTTACTTTTTGCAATTAGGCTACTGTTTGATTTCATGATATTCACTTCATTGCATCAGATTAATGAAATAAGGGCACATTGCATGTTGAACGTATAGTACCAACACCTCTTAAGTTTGTACGAACCTCGGTTGATAATTTAAGGTTATAGCCTTGGGAGTTGCAAAATTCTTGTCGCAATATTTGGGCTCATTAACAAGCATACTAGCTCATACATGCATATCATAACCATAACGATAATTAGCTAACATGCATGCATAATAACATATAGACAACTAACATGCATGCATAACAATCAACGTTTTCCCCAAGGTCCAGTGTTGTAACCTCGCTCTGATATCACCCTGTAACACCCCACCTCACATCTACCTGATTTCACAAGCTCACTAGTCTTAACATGAGCTGAGAGTTAATAGGACATAACCTGACAAATAAGTGAGGCCTATGAAATTGAAAGCCTTCTGCAACATCCCAGGGACACTTGATCACCTAGATGTTAAACAACACTCCTTGGTGATCTTTCCTTGAGCTAGAACTACCTTTTCACTGACTTTACAGCCCAACCACACACATGCCAAGCTATGCATGTAACCAGAAGGCTTCAACCACACACACAAGCCTTCCTCCATAGAACTGCAACAACACTCACAAGCCATCTTCCCTATGCCCAGGGACTTTGTTCCAAATTTTTAGGCTAGTCTTCTAGCCACTACTAGAACTTCCCAAAACTTTCCAAAACATAATCATCCAACTACAAGAGCCTTTAGAATCAATTTCCAGGCTCTAATCATGCTCAAACTTACAAAACACACAATATTCATTTATGAAAACACTTTGTAAACAAAGTAACTGTAGCTCTTGAATGCCTATATGTTCATCGATTCATTGAATAATCTGAGGATCATCAAGGAGGCTCACTTCCCTCTGTTACTAGTTGTACAAACACATGTTAGCTCATGCATTCAAATATATAACCAATAAGCTGTCAAACCATGGAATAGAAACATAACAAGATCACATCACATAATGATAAATATACCATGAACATAAGCAACATTTAACCAAAATAGAACCATGAAAAACCAATAATGAAATCATACATAAAATCAGAACTTGTGCTCATTAATCTCAATAAGAATTAATACATATTACCATATGAAAATGCCAACCAATTTTGGGACTTCCACATACCACCCAACCATAGATTAGGGATGAACCAAATATTTCTTTCAGCCCAATCATCCCCATGGCATATTCCAAGCATTAATGTGGGATCACATGGGACAAACCAAAACAATACCAACCAAGGCTTCTAGAAGCTAAACCACCTCAACCCTCAACCACATTGATTTCACCTAAGCTAGTCTAGAAATCACAAAACCAAACAAGCTTGGATGCCTTAGACTTTCTTCACCATACCCAGAGGAATTTTCTTGTCTCCACCCACCTGTCAAGAGTTCGAGAAATCCCATCTCCACTCTGGACCCTTCGTAGTTTTCCTATGACCACCTCAACCAGGATCCAAAATCTACCAATCATCCAAAGCTTAACCTAAAAAAGGAACTCACTACATTTAACAATTATACATGCTCGAGCACCACATGAACAAGAAAATTGAACCAAAGTGGAACCACTTTCTCTACTAACAGAGGGCCTCTAGAATGAAAAATTTGGGAACCTTGTTTAAGTGTTTCTTCCCTCTCTTTACAAGGAGAGGGGGGAGATTTGAACAACATTTTCAAAATATCTTAGTTGAGCTCTAGTTTTCTAATCGACTAGCTATCCCAACATGTGAAGTTTCTACTGCCCAAAATGATTACAAATGGATTTGATTTATTTCTTGAAAATGAAAAAATTACAAAATAATAGACATGAAGAAAACTAAATAATGGTTGAGGAAAATATATCCCGGCCATTCCTGTGATGGCCTCCGATTAGGCCACGTCACTTTGCCATGA
This sequence comes from Pinus taeda, assembly GCA_000404065.3. NCBI lineage: Eukaryota > Viridiplantae > Streptophyta > Pinopsida > Pinales > Pinaceae > Pinus > Pinus taeda. The sequence continues at coordinate 32,706 of APFE030568154.1, forward strand.
TGTTCCTCTTTAGTTGTTTGGTCAGTTCACCTATCGTTTTCACCTTAACTTCTTTAATTCCCCACTCCCTAGAGTTTTGAGCAATCAACTGTCGGTTTCTTGTCATAGAACATAAATTGAGATCGACCTACTAGTCCTTCATTGTCTGACTGTGTGGAGCTCCATGCTGAGAAATTAATTCTCAAGTGACCTGCACACTACTTCCTCAGTCCCATACCTCCATTTACTCACTAAAGACGTGCTTCAGAGCACAGAGATGGCCTGTATTACCTCAAGGTAGACCCAACACTCTTTCCTGCGAATCATGGTCCTTGCTTCCTTGACCCAATGATCTTTGACAGTCGCCATTACTCTTGAACCAACTCCTTTGTTCCTACATTCAATCTTGCATTTGGACCCATAAAATTTTAACTCTCTACATGACACTATCGGAGCCCAATATGTCCTATATTATTGCAATAGTTTTATATTAGAGCTTTTACTCATTGGGACTTTTATTCTTAAAGACATTACAAAAACAAAGTTCCAATGTCCTTGGCCCCTTTTTTATCAGTCCCTTCTATTTTCCTCCATGGGACTTGGTGCGATGGCTGGAGGCTTAGTCTTAAGGCTCTAGGGAATTTTGTTCCTGCCCAGGGGCCATTTTTCCTTTGTTAAGAGCTTAGCATCCTTGGCTCTATAATTTCTTCTCAACCATGTGCCAACCCTAATATCGGAGCCCCCTTAAGGACACCTTTTCAATTGCCAACTGTTATAAAGGGCCAACATCCTCAACCTATGATATGACGTCATCACTCCACGTGGCACTTCCTGAGTGGTGACACATGTCACCTAGATTTGCCCCCTTAGGCCCCTAAAAATGCCAAAACTACTTGCCACGTGTTCTATCATACCGCCACGTCATGCCAATGTCAGATGCCACTGTAGCTTTATCAAAACTAATCATATGCTACCACATGTCTTTATCGAAGCCAATTAGATGCTAACATGTGTATCCTATAAGAACCAATCATATGTTGCCACATGTCCTGCTAGAAGAGAGAGAAAAGGGCCCATCCACCTTTGTTTTTGCAATGAAAAGCTCTGTTAATCCTTATCGGCACTCCCCAATGGTTTTTAATGCTATCAGAACTTTTAACAATATCACAACTTTTTAAAGGTTTGCACTTTCATAAGTTCTGATCCTTCGATTGTCGATGTTCTGATCTCCTCCAAGCTCTGATGCTGCTTGCTCCAATGTATTGGACCTCCAACATTGCGACCGCCAATAATGTAATGCACCAATATGCCTGATGCTCTGATGTTGCAATCGTTGATATGCCTGATGCTCCGATGTGCGATCGTCGATATGCTTGATGCTCTAATGTTGCGATTCGCTGCTATGCCCAACCTCCTATATGCAATCACCGATATCTCTGATGCTCTAATGTTGTGATCGTCGATATCTATGGACCTCAAAAATTTGATTTGTCGATATGCCTAATGCGATGTTGCGATGTGTCGATATCCCTGGACCTCTGATATGTGATCTTTGATATACCAGACCTTCGATATTCCTTCCTAAGGCTTCAGTCCTTAAACTTCAACATACCATATCTTTTTATCTAGGAGCCCATTTTTGGACTTCCACATAATGTTGGAAATATTATTCAAATCACTTCCCAATGGAGAGGGTTCGATATAGGATTTGAGTCCTTTTGTTTCTTGGAATATGACTGAAAAATTATCTGCTATTTTTCATTCTCTAACATCATTTGGGACCATTCAAACAATTTTGCAGTAAGTGATAATATTGACTCCAATTGGGGACATTATCTTTCTAGAAAGGTGCAAGGTGTTGAGAACCTACAGACTAGTAACCTTCATCATCGAGCATGGAGTAAAAAACATATTGAACCTATAAAACCAGAAAATTTTCATGGAACTTTATTTGTTGGGAGTCCTTTCCTCACAATACTGAAATGCAGAACTACAAACTATAAGAACTGGAAATCAAACACTCACATAGTGATCTTATTTATATACAACTCATACTTATTCATAGGGCTCAATTCACCCAAGTGAGGTCAACCTTACAATGATACCAACCTAGCATCTGAGTACTAGACCTTATTCCATTTTTCTCTTGAGAGTCAACAACTAAAACAAGTATGCACCACTACCCCCAAACTGATATTTGATGCTTAGTTCTTTTAATATCCTCCATGTTGTCTTATGGTGGCCTGACCCAGGTTCAGAGTTATTTAGCCAACAAATCCCTACACTACTGGCCCTTTTGGTATCATCCTGAGGAGCGCGGACTGAAGTCTCACCTGAAGCAATATGGGGGGATGTTGGAACCAAGTTTCCACACCATTGAGATGTCTGTGACGTAGGTTTAATCCAATTATACCTGCCTTCACACAGGTTAATTCATGCTCTATTCTAACCTTTAGTACCTTCACGATCTATTACAATAGACTTTCACGCAGCCCTAACCAGGGGATGAGTTTCCCCAAATATGCTTAGTATCTTACTTATCTTATTGACAGATCTTGATTATCTTTGTGTAAACAGATATTCTAACTTGCATTCACTTAATAAACACAATTATACACATCCGTGCATCATATAAGTATTAGAAGTGGAAGTCGTACCCAATATAGTAAATGCATAAATAGGAAATAAATACACAGAAATGATAGAAACTTCTCTTTATTAATACTTCCAACTGGTTACAAACTCAACTCACCCTGCGCACTCCGCTACAAGAGTCAGCACACTCAGCTGCGGACTACTAGGCCTCTGTGCACTCATTTGCAGAGCCTTTTCCTACTCTACGACCCAAAACTTACACTTCACATATATGACTCAATACTTCATCATTGCTTAGATTTGCTTCCTTAACTACTTAGAGCCTCGCTCTATTTATACAATCCCATGGTCCGCAAACCATGGGTAGATCTTCTACAACTGACATTACATTATCAAAATTAAGGGTGGACAACCCTATGACTCTTTAACAAACTACGCGCTCTGCGCCCACAAAATGCAGAGTCTTTACATTGGAATTACAAAATTGACCAAAATCTGGGCTCTAAGCCCCAAAACTTCCCTTCGAGGATCTCGCGCCAAACAGGCCCCCAACACAAACATCATGACTCTCCCTCGAGTCACTCTGTAGGTGTGAAGATCTTTTCGCAAAGACCTCCCAACTCTGATTGGATCACTACAAGTTCGGTAGCGCACTGAGCGACTACTTGTTGGACTTCTTCTACGCGCTATTTGGTGACTACTGTCATTGAATTGTTGCCCCGAATCCTCTCATAAGTTGCTTACAGCTATGCGAGATTTGCTTCAATGGATGTTGTAATGGTATATGCCTCATCGATCCATGGTTGTAGGCACACTTTCAAAACTGCCTATTTATGTCGAGCAACATCCACCTGCTCCTTAAGCGCCTTAGCCTGATGCATCCTTATGAGCCTCTGTGTGAGGGAAACCATATGCGTGGTCCCTTTGACCTCATCATATCTCTGCTACAGCTTGCACACCTCTATCTCTAGGCTCTCTATGTTTGGGTCCTCCTGCAGAGTGGTGAGGACCTTGAATAATTGCTCGAATAGCTTCATGCAGCCCGTCACTACACTATTAACCACCGCCATTTCTGTTGTGATTGCAGTGGTGAATTTTTCTTTGACCTCCAATGGAGTTGAAGGTTGCGCCTTCAACTGTAATTCTGTTATCTGAAGGTTCAGCTCCAGCTGAACCCTAGCTATTTCAGTTATGGCGTCGCACACCCCTACTGCTAGCTTACGTACGTGCACTTCCACTAGTTCCTCTGCTTGAATGGCCAAATCCGGGACCATTTGGCAGGCTTCCTCCACCATCTGCACTATCTATCTATTTTTTGCCACTGCCTCATTGCATTGCAGGCTTAATTTCTCAATGTTGATGCTCTGCTCTCTCATTACCTATAGCATGCTACTCTCCCTGGCCCATAGTTCTACAATGAATCCATCCTGCAAAATATAGAGCATCTCCTGAGGGAGCACAGCCATGTTTAACCCGATCCCTTTCAACCCACTAACCATAGGCCTGTTGGCCTCATTCTCTATAACGAGTGCTCCAACTGGTAGCACTATTGTGTTGGTCATCCAGGCGCGCAACATTTCCTCGGCTGCGGAAGTGTCGACTGCGAGGCTAGTTGACATAGTTCCAGCCTGTGGAGTGTGCACTTGCAACTCCTATATTTGCATTCAGAGAGCTCCCAATACCATCTGGTGTTTTTCCTCAAAGTGCTAGAGCGCCTTCGTGGTGACATCCCTCACCATTTCGCCAATATCGTGCATGTCTCCTTCAGTAAGGGTGATAGGGTCGAAAGATGTTTTTGAGTCCTTTGTCTTCTTTCGTGGCCCTACCTACTCTCATGGTCACTGATGCTTTAGCTGGGTGGAAGTTGTCTGTGGGTCCACGCCACCTTGTTCTATATCGATCTCTAGCTCGAGCGAAGGTGAATTTTATCATTCACGCTCTTCTTCTGCTACTCCTTGGCCAACTTCACAGCATTGTGCGCCGCCTAGGCCTTAGCCACTGCTTCTTCCTTCTTGCACTTTTCTGCCAGCTGCGCCATCTGCAGTTTCACTCTTCCTTCTTCCGCTACATGGCAGACTTCTCTCCTTCCACTGCAAAGCCAACTGGAGTGCACCACTCTGGCGGCCAAGACTGAAGGATCGCAAAAATTACATCATCGATCGCTAAGTAAGGTAGCTCATGCCACATCATTGTAGGGTCCTTCCGTGCCCTTATGAAGACATGGTGGAAGTCTACTTTGAACTCGGTGAAACTCTACAGACTATTGTAAACTATGGGTGATAACCACAACTTGCAATTAATCCCCATTCTGATGTTCATCTCCATGAGCACCCAAAACATCTTGCTCTCCCTTATCCTCTGTGTCTCCCTGGTCGCCCACAACAAAGTGTACTTCGCTAACTCTGGAAGGTCTTGCATGATTGATGGGAACTAGCTATCTTCAGGCAACTCCCATGCCACCATTACTATTGACAACAGGAGCCATGCATAATGAAATGTTTTTCCCTACTCTTGTGCCTCGCGGCAATTCTCAAGGAACTCACCACATAGATAGTTTGCCCAGTTGAACTGGACCCCTTCTGTGCACTATGTTGTGAGTGCAACAACTTGCGCAGGCACCTCATCTACGTGACACTTCCACATCTCTTTTCCTACCAATATCTGCATCATGACCTTGACTGCAGGGTTATTCATACTGGAAATGGCGTACCCTTACTTCTTCTTCTCCAGTTTAAAATTCTTTTTCATGGCCAAATTGTCACTCTTTCCTTCTGAAATGTTCACTGGGTCATCCCCTACACAAGGGAGCCGTGTAATCCTGTGAATCAGATGGCCTATGATGGGGATGGGCTCCTCCAGCCACAAGCACCCATTGTTAGGTTCCTATACCAATAGGAGTCATAATTTTTGAATGGATGAGATTAAACCTGTAATATGTACATACCTTTGCTTTCTGCAAATGTTTTCCATATTCAAAAAATTAAAAAATGTAAAGAGGGTATGTCCTAAAAGAAAAATCAAAGGACAAAAAGAATAAAAAAAGGTCAAAAAAAATGAAAATATGAACCCCAAGAAAAGAAAAGACCATGAAAGTGTGCAAGTCAAAATGCCACTACTATTTACTTTTTGTGCAGAATAAATGATTGTGTGCAGTTTGTAACCTTGCCACAATCCATGAGAGTCAAAATGTTTAAACTTGGCTATTTCATGTTTCAATTTGATATTTATAGATAGAGAAATAAAATCTAACCAAACAGTATAATATTGGAAGATAAGTTGATTAGGTAGAGTAAATGAAAAGGAGCTCAACTATTTACTCTGAACCCTTGGATGTAATAAGGTTAGACTTATTTAGATTGCTATTGTAAAAGAAAATAAAAATTTTTTGATAAGGGTTTTCCAGCTTAAGTTCATCCTAATAAAGAGAAGTAAAAATGGTAAGATGAGTAGATGGGTAAGTAGTAGAAAAGTTGCAGAATTGTGATGATTGTTAGACAAAAGCATATTTATCACCCTAATCATGAAAATTCCAAGTATGAATGAGAAATTGGGCATGCATTAAGCTTACAAAGTCAACTGATTAATTTCCCTGTTCATTTCACCCTTAATTTTACTAATTTCCCATAAGCAAAGTCTTAAGTACCCAAAATCTTAAGTCAATGGGGCTCAGAGAATTTCTCTGACTTCTGGAGGGACCGGACCCTTGGCCCAATGACTTATAGGTCCTAAACACTAAAATTCCCCCCACAAACATTACCCCCCTTCACTGTCCCTCATTTTCCCAAACAAATCCCTTTTTGCATGGTAAAACACCATTTTTCCTAAGGAAAAGCCATTACCCCCAAGTAAACCCCTTTTCCTAAGAAAACCCACAAAAATAACACTAAGCCTAAGTTATAATGTGTTTATACAAAGCCAATGAATTATAAATGTACATTGTACTTAGCGCTAAATCCATTTACCGCTTTCATTCATATTAACTTTTAATTTTATTTATATATTAAATCCATAAAATACCCCTTTCCCGTATATTTTATTAAACCCCCTTAATATTAATACTCCTATCTCGAATTTTGTAATATAAAATTTATAAATAAAACCACTGCACTTAAACATTAGCCGGTCCCCTCCATTACCCTCCACACAACTCCCAAGCCCGATCACCGTACAATCGCCTCCCCTTTGATCCGACAGTTATTAACCATATCGGGTGGGCCCAACGTCTGAACGTTACCCGCCCTATATGAGTGGTTTTAGGCCAAGCCCCTGTGTTACGTGTCATTCATTCTATGGAATTGGGCGGTCTCCTCCCAATACCGCCAGGCTCCCAAAGGCTATGCGAACTAAACCACTTACCGCCAGTCTGCTATGTGCCAAAACAACCAATGTTCACCTTACCTGCCAAAAGTTGACTTTCGTGCATAAACCAAAAGCCCCAGTTTTTCTTTTTCTTGCCTATTTGTGTAGTAAAACCCTGTGTAACCCTTCTGCACCACCTGAAGCCTCTGCTAACCACTTCAAACATTATTTACCTCCTGAAATCACTTTGGACTCACTCCATAGACCTATAAAGCTCGATAAAGCCATTAATGGCCCTCCCTGTCAACCCAACGTTTTCCTAATAGTTTGTTTTGTTTTACAGGTGATCAAAAGACCACAACCTTAGATAAACAGTCTTAATACTAGTCATAAGACCTGTTTACTCTGAGATTGTTATCAAAGTTATTCATACAGAGATGGAAAATAAAACATACAGTTAAAAGACAAGCAGAGGAAACATGAAATTAAATGATTTACTGTTGAAATAGATAGTAAAAAACCTAAAATATATAGTGAAGGTAAAAGGACATAGTAAAGAACATTCAAAGTGTATCAGGTTTAAAGAGTATCAAATTGAAGACCAAGTCAAGTAAATCAGCTAGCATGAAGATAAACAGCAGGGAAGACAGTTACAGAGCATACATATTCATGTCAAAATGAAGACAGATGAAAAAACAGAGTGGTAAAAGTAAACAGTAAACGTAAACATGGAGGCAGTAAGAGTTAAACAGAGATGAAAACACTTTCACCAAAAACAATGAAGTTTATCCAAAGTAAAAGTGAAAAATAGTTAAAAGAAATTTAAGGTTAAAAGATGAAATCAGAGCAAAAAAGGTACATTCTTCAGAAATTTCCTGTTTAATTCATAGGTTTGTATAAACTATTGTGGCCAATACAAGATGCATTTGGAGAAACAGAAGGAGGTTTTTTCCTAACAGGTCAATCTACAAAAACCTATCTCAATTTTTAAACAGGTATTACCAAAAGTGAGATAAATGTATGTCTTCATAGCCTATTTTTCGGACTGTGCAAAGTCCTATTTTTGATATCTTTTGCAAAGAATATTGTGAACATCTGTTGCTAAATTTTCAAAAACTGAGAGAGGTTTATCTCAAAAACATAATTATGTACAATAACCTCTTTCACTTTTTATATATCTATCTCGTATGGAGATATACAAGTGTATCATTGGACCCTAAGTTTGTAGAATTTCTAGGGCAGAATGCACAAAGGAAGGAGGGAGTTAGTGACTTGGAAGCCTCATCATCACGTAAGAGTTGCTATCAAATTTGAATTTCTCTTCTTTGTCACCATAAATCCATAAAAATAGTGCCAAATAGATTCATTAGTTTTGAGTGTCCTTTATTTAATTCTATTAATGTAAAATAGTTTGAGATATTTGTAAAACCAATATTGATATTTCTTCAAGATATTTTAGTTTAGAATTAATATAAATACTTCTTCATTTGAAGTATTTTGGGTGGATTCAAAGATATTTCTGTAGACATTTTCCTATCAAGTTAAGGAGATATTTTAATCAAGATTGGACTGGCTTGTTGGGTCATGGAATAAAGCTAAAGACATTTCACAGGATTCTTATGCACATTGGAAACCAAATAAGTATTACCTCTTCATGTTTATTGCTGTTTTCTCGTCATGTTTATAAATATTCACATATTTCTCTATGAAATATGAATAGTAAACAAGGAATGATATTTCAAAATTAGCTTTAATGCTCTCTATCTTGACTGTTTACTTTCTCACTGTTTTCTGCTAAACTATCTTAGTCTGGGAATTCTTAATTGCTCCCTTACTTCCGTAGTCTCCCCCCTTAGGTCCATAGTAAACAATTCTTAGTTTCCCTTTGCTACTGATATCCTTATATTCTTCATCTTGATCTCGGTTTAAGGATTCTTCATTGCCCTTTTACCTTGGTTAGGACTACCTCATCCATTTGAACCTGCGGATTTGCTTTTTGCTGTGCTAGCCTGCCCTGTGAACTCCTCCTTTAGTAATTGATCTGATCTAGTTAAGCCACTCTTTGATTGACTCCATAGCCCAATGGCCTGAAGGCTTGCTCTGCCCATCTGTTCCCAGAAATCCACCGCCCAACTTCAATTTCAAAATCAAAACCTTATGAGCACTAAGAACTAGCCTAAAATCCCATAAAAAACTAAGTTAAATTATAAAGAGAGAGCCCTCTCTGGACTTAGGTTGGCTAGAACCTGAGTCTTAAAGATTAGTTTTGTGGTTACCTCGGAAATTCCTTTCTTTAACCTTGATAAAATTCTTAGTGATAACATAGTGGCGACCATACTGGGGAAAACTAACATTTTCTTCAGAATTGTTTTACAGGTTTAGATCTGATCTATGATGGTGGATAGTGATCAGACACACAAAGGTTAAAATCATCTACCTGGTGACTCCAAATCAATTCTACAATCAAGACTCCACTAGAGGAATGAACCTGAAAGAACAATATGAAAAGATCAGGCTTTTAACTTGGATTGTTATCCAAGACATTATGTTCTTTATCATCAATAAAGTTTTTCAATGTATATTGTATTTTAGAGAAGATTTTAGATTAATTTTTTATTATTTCCTTTGAAAAATGTAGATATAAAGTCTCCTTACACATTTGAGCAACAATCATCTAACTCTTATGAAGATCATTTTCCAATTGAGGAGCGTCAAACAATAAAGACTAATCACGCAATCCCTATACATATTCTAGTACCTCATAATGTTCCTGATAGATATAAGCCACTCATCTTACCTCCTACACTCCATGCTTTCCCTAACAATTATTACAAGCATCTCCCTAGGTTTGATGGAGAGAATGCTATCACTACTCAAAAATATATTCAAGGTTTTGAGAATTATCTAGACTTATTTGAAATTGATGAAGATAATGTTATTATCAGGCTTTTTTCTCTTTCTTTGCAATGTAGAGTAAAGAGATTTACCTATTGCAAGCATATCAAATTTCCAATAGTTTGTCAAAATTTTCCTTGATAAATGGATAATCAAAGTCAATCTTCTTGTGATCATACAAGAATATAACAAGTTAAAAAGATAGCCAGATGAAACAATACAACAATTTTCAGATAGATTTAATCAAGCCTATTATTCAATGCCATCAAATATAAGACCTACCCCTGATTCAGCTCTTTTGCATTACCCAAGAGCATTTGATCCAGAGATAGAATTTCAGCTAAGAGAAAGAAACCCCTCAACACTAGAACAAATGCAAAACATGGCAGTAGATGTAGAAGTTAATCTACAAATTAGAAGAGAAAAGTTGAAAGTAGAAGTAGAGGAAAACAACACTGTAGTGGAAAAACTCAACATTTTGATGAAGAAAACAAAGGAAATGATGCAGAAGATCACCATGAAAGATGATTTTTTGCTCAAAATCACCATGACACATTTATTCCACAAAAAGAAGAGATTAAGAATCATGAACAAATTCCTACTAATTCCAACTACCATAGATCAAAAGATAGATTCATAAAGCAATATGTGGAGGAGAAATCTCTTGATCTAATGTGTATGTTTGATGAAATTACTTCTTTTGATAATTTGCCCAAATATGATCAGTATGATGATAATTATGTTCTTCAAATCCAAACGAAATTTACAGAGTAATCATAGGCTAGTTTGGGGAATAAGGAAATTCAGTTTCAGCAGCTTGAAAACAGTGATCATTGTATCCATATCAGCTATGGAAGTGAAAAAGAAAGTGAAGAAAATTTGGAAATAAGTGAAGCTTCCTTGCCTCTTTGTTTTGAATCATTTCAATTTTTAAAGGAAATGTGGTATAGAATTTCTAAAGAAAAGGAGCAGCAGCTTGTAGAAATCTATGAAGTTCCATTTGAACCTATATGTAATAAGTTGCAGCAATCCTTCCAATTTCTTTATGATCCAATAGCTGATAGGTTGGATGATGAACGCAATCAAAATTTTTCTCCATTAACAGACCATGAGAGTCAAAATCAAAATAATAATGTTTTCATTAGACAAACATTTCAATCAGTAGAAGTATCATCACAAATCTCATCGGAAAGTCTGGAGGGTGTTAAAGATAAAGGTGATATTTTAGTTTCATGGCATGGAAGCCATCTAGAACAAGTGTTCAGTTGCTTAAATCAGTTGAACAATAGTATATATATTCTAGAAGATCCTTTTGTACAGTTTTTAGAGGCTACAAAGGAAGGCAAGTATTTCCTTATCTTCTCATTGGTTGACAAGGTTATATTTGGCTTTAGAACCTCAGTTTTAGTCACAAACAAGCCCAAGCAACAAAATCCATCAATGTATATAATGCTTGAGTGGTTGCATTGGTTGTTTCATTTTACCTAGCCAACAATTAGAAAGCTGATTAGAGTAAGTAGGTAGGATTTCAGTTTGAATAAATTCAGTTTTCAGCAGCAACTTTATGTTAGATCAGATTTCGATTTGCAGAAAAGGGTGTATTTTCAGTTCAAAATTTTTAGTCACAAAGATTATACAATAGAGAATATACATGTGTTGGATTGGCCCAATGAATTAGGCTACTATTCGACAGTGTTCTTGACATTTCACAAGGAAATTCCATCCCCAAGTGGAGCCACTGTTAGGTTCCTATACCAATAGGAGTCATAATTTTTGAATGGATGAGATTAAACCTGTAATATGTACATACCTTTGCTTTCTGCAAATGTTTTCCATATTCAAAAAAATAAAAAATGTAAAGAGGGTATGTCCTAAAAGAAAAATCAAAGGACAAAAACAATAAAAAAAGGTCAAAAAAATGAAAATATGAACCCCAAGAAAAGAAAAGACCATGAAAGTGTGCAAGTCAAAATGCCACTACTATTTACTTTTTGTGCAGAATAAATGATTGTGTGCAGTTTGTAACCTATGCCACAATCCATGAGATTCAAAATGTTTAAACTTTGCTATTTCATGTTTCAATTTCATGTTTATAGATAAAGAAATAAAATATGACCAAACAGTGTAATCTTGGAAGATAAGTAGATTAGGTAGAGTAAATGAAAAGGAGCTCAACTATTTAATCTGAGCCTTTGGATGTAGTAAGGTTAGAATTAGTTAGATTACTATTGTAAAATAAAAGAAAAATGTTTTGATAAGGGTTTGCCAGCTTAAGTGCACCCTAATAAAGAGAAGTAAAAATCATAGGATGAGTAGATGGGTAAGTAGTAGAAAGGTTGCAGAATTGTGATGATTGTTAGAAAAAAGCATATTTATCACCCTCATCATGAAAATTCTAAGTATGAATGAGAAATTTGGCATGCATTAAGCTTACAAAGTCAACTGATTAATTTACCCATTCATTTTACCCTTAATTTAACTAATTTCCCATAAGCAAAGTCTTAAGTACCCAAAATCTTAAGTCAAAGGGGCTCAAAGCATTTCTCTAACTTTTGGAGGGACAGGACCCTTGGCCCAATGACTTATAGGTCCTAAGTACTAAAATATCCCCCAAAAACATTATCCCCTTTCACTCTCCCTCATTTTCCCAAACAAATCCCTTTCCCTAAGGTAAAACACCATTTTTCCTAAGGAAAAACCATTACCCCCAAGTAAACCCCTTTTCCTAAGAAAACCCACAAAAACAACACTAAGCCTAAGTTATAATGTGTTTATACAAAGCCAATGAATTATAAATGTACATTGTACTTAGCGCTAAATCCATCTACCACTTTCATTCATATTAACTTTTAATTTTTTCTATATATTAAATCCATAAAATACCCCTTTCCAGTATATTTTATTAAACCCCCTTAATATTAATACCCCTATCCTGAAGTTTGTAATATGAAATTTATAAATAAAACCACCGCACTTAAACATTAATCAGGCCCCTCCATTACCCTTCGCACAACTCCGAAGCCCAACCACCGTGTGATCACCCCCCTTTGATCCGACGGTTATTAACCATATCAGGCAGGCCCGATGTCCAAATGTTACCTGCCCAATATGAGTGGTTTTACACCGAGCCCCCGTGCTACGTGTCGTTCAATTTATGGAATCAGGTGCCGTCCTCCCAATATCGCCAAGTTCCCAAAGGTTGTGAAAACTAAACTTCTTACCGCCAATCCTCTATGCACCAAAACGACCATTATTCACCTTACCCGCCAAAAGTTGACTTTCGCGCATAAAACAAAAACCTCAGTTTTGCCTATTCTCGCCTGTTTGTGCAGTAAAACCCCGTGTAACCCCTCTGTGCCACTTGAAGCCTCTGCTAACCAATTCAAACATGGTTTACCTCCCAAAATCACTTTGGACTCACTCCAGAGACGTATAAAGCTCGATAAATGCATTAGTGACCCTCCCTGTCAACCCAAACTTTTCCTAATAGTTTGTTTTGTTTTATAGTCAATCAAAAGACCGCAGCCTTAGATAAACAGTCTTAATACTAGCCATAAGAACTGTTTACTCTGAGATTGTTATCAAATCTATTCAAATAGAGATGGAAAATAAAACATAAAGTTAAAAGACAAGCAGAGGAAACATGAAATTAAATGATTTACTGTTGAAATAGATAGTAAAAAACCTAAAATATATAGTGAAGATAAAAGGACATAGTAAAGAACAATAAAAGTGTATCAAGGTTAAAGAGTATCAAATTGAAGACCAAGTCAAGTAAATCAGCTAGCATGAAGATAAACAACAGGGAAGACAGTTACAGAGCATACAGATTCATGTCAAAGTGAAGACAGATGAAAAAACAGAGCGATAAAAGAAATAGTAAAAGTAAACATGGAGGTAGTAAGAGTTAAACAGAGATGAAAACACTTTCACCAGCAAAAATGAAGTTTATCCAAAGTAAAAGTGAAAAATAGTTAAAAGAAATTTAAGGTTAAAAGATGAATTCAAAGCAAAAAATGGTACATTCTTCAGAAATTTCCTGTTTAAGTCATAGTTTTGTAGAAACTATTGTGGCCAATACAAGATGCATTTGGAGAAAACGAAGGAGGTTTTTGTTCCTAATAGGCCAATATACAAAAACCTATCTCACTTTTTTAAACAGGTATTACCAAAAGTGAGATAAGTGCATGTCTTCGCAGCCTATTTTTCAGACTGTGCAAAGTCTTGTTTTTGACATCTTTTTGCAGAGAATATTGTGAATAGCTAGTGCTGAATTTTGGAAACGGAGAGAGGTTTATCTCAAAAACATAATTATGTACAATAACCTCTTTCACTTTTTAAATATCTATCTCGGATTGAGATATAAAATCGTATCATTGAACCCTGATTTTGCAAAATTTCTGGGGCAAAATACACAAAGAAAGGAGGCAGTTAGTGACTTGGATGCCTCATCATCAATTAAGAGTTGCTATCAAATTCAAATTTCTCTTGTTTGTCACCATAAATCCATAAACATAGTGCCAAATAGATTCATTATTTTTGAGTGTCCTTTATTTAAGTTCTATTAATGTAAAACAGTTTGAGATATTTGTAAAACCAATTTTGATATTTCTTCAAGATATTTTAGTTTAGAATTAATATAAATACTTCTTCATTTGAAGTATTTTGGGTGGATTAAAAGACATTTCTATAGACATTTTCCTATCACGTTAAGGAGCTGTTGTAATCAATACTGGATTGGCTTCCTGGGTCATGAAATAAAGCTAAAGACATTTTACAGGATTCTTGTGCACAATGGAAACCAAATAAGTATTATCTCTTCATGTTTATTACTGTTTTCTTGTCATGTTTAGAAATATTCACATGTTTCTTTATGAAATATGAATAGTAAACAAGGAATGATATTTCAGAATTAGCTTTAATGCTCTCTGCCTTGACTATTTACTTTCTCACTATTTTCTGCTAAACTATCTTAGTCTAGGAATTCTTAATTTCTCCCTTACTTTCGTAGTTTCCCCCCTTAGGTCCATAGTAAAGGATTCTTAGTTGCCCTTTGCTACTGATCTCCTTCTGTTCTTCATCTTGATCCTGATTTAAGGATTTTTCATTGCCCTTTTACCTTGGTTAGGACTACCTCATCCATTTGAACCTGCAAATTTTCTTTTTGCTATGCTAGCCTGCCCTGTGAACTCCTCCTTTAGTAATTGATCTGATCCAGTTAAGCCACTCTTTGATTGACTCCATAGCCAATGGCCTAAAGGCTTGCTCTACCCATCTATTCCTGGTATTCCACCACCCAACTTCAATTTCAAAATCAAAACTTTATGAGCACTAAGAGCTAGCGTAAAATCCCATAAAGAACTAAGTTAAATTATAAGGAGAGAGTCCTCTCTGGACTTAGGTTGGCTAGAACCTGAGTCTAAGAGATTAGATTTGTGGTTACCTTAGAAATTTCTTTCTTTAACCTTGAGAAAATTCCGAGTGATAACATCCATCATGCACCAAGCAGAGCAGCTGCTTGATGACAAAAATGGTCACTGGGGCGCGGTGGTAATGCAGCACCCAGAGTAGGTTTAGCATCCCTACTTTCTCAACACCTCTCAGCCATTTGTGTGTCTCCAAATCTATTATTCCAACCGACACATCTTTCTTCTGGCGCATTAACTACGCGGTTGCTAAATTCGGGAACTTCTCGTGGTCCGCGAGGTCCCAATCTTCAAATTTCAGCATGGGCACTCGTCCCAAGTGCGATCCTTCGAACACAATATCATCTGGGAGCAGTGGAGTTTGCACAGAGCTCTTCCTCTTATCTATATCTTTGGGCACCTTTGCTTTACCCTTCCGCAGGGGAACATATGTGGGCAGCCTGGTGAGAGGGTCCACACCCTACATTTCGACTTCCATCTCTACATCCTCCTCCTTAACCAGGATTTCTTCAAACTCTTCCTCCTCATCGATCTCAAAATTAATGGCCTTCCCCTTTTCCTCCATTGTGAGCTTGGCTTCAGCAAATTTCTAGGCGAGACACGCACCAATATCATGGCCTGCTTGTCCTTCTTGGATCTCAATGTGCACGGTGATTTAGGGATCTCAGCGACTATTCTGGCACTTTCTAGGGCTTCTACTTCCACAATTGCCTATGTGGCTTCCTCGACTGTCATTACTCTTGTATCCATGACTTCTTCGGGTGCTGCCATAGTTTGATTCCACAGTTCTCTCAATGTCTCTGGCAATTTATCAAACAATGAATTTTCTTTCAGGATATTGAACAAGTCTCGGTTCATAAATATCTGAGCGCACAACAACTCAGTTCTCAAATTTCCAAGTGTTGTTTTTTGGACAACCATTTGTAATTTATAGCTTCTTTCGAATTTGAATTCAACCGTTCCCCTAATATTTGGTCCAATAATGCTCGATTGGCAGCAGATTTTCAAGAATCTAACCCATAAAGTTCACCTTAAATGCCTGCAACCCACTCCATTTGGCCTCAAACCAAGAATCACATCATGAATCGTGACTTTAATGATCACTTTCAACCAACCCGCACAATAGTACAGTTGTCCTCACGTTTTCACAGACCTTGTGACACTTCGCCATTACGCGCAGTTCTGGCATATCATAGTCCCCATGCAGAGTAGTTTATAGTCCCGCACCTCCTTTCAGTTGCCTAGTGATGAGCCTCATAAATGGGTAATTCTATGGGCTCATTTTACCTCCTAACCTAGTCAAATCAACCATTCTCTTAGCTTATTGTATGATTTTCTAATTATATTTATGCTTATAGAGTGAGCTGAGTTAGTTATGATGCCATGTGGTCTAATATGTGTTTAATGTAGATTATTGATGAATTTTGAGGTCAAAGTCAAGGATCCAGTGGAAAAATGGCATAAATAACTCAAAGTGGACAAAGGATAGGATTTATAGGAGGGAATTCCCCTCATTTATTACTCCTCACTTCAAATTCCCCTTCATTCAGCTTAAAGTACAAGTAGGCAAGTCATGCACTAGAAGGCAGCCGAGCAAGTGGAGGATGAATGATGATTATCTCAAGTTTTGGGAGCGAAGCCTCCCTGATTTTAAGGAAGCTGTTGGTAGCTTCATTTGTATAAGTAGAGAGGCCTAGGGCCTCACTAGGGTCAGATTTTTTTTGGATTTTTTTGTACTTTTGCTTATGTAAACTCTGCTCAACTTCGAGCTTATTCTTTTGACAGTTCCATGTAATTTTGTTATTGTTTTGGAAATAAAGATGGAATCCTTTTTGAGTTAGCACTGAGTTACCTCAGAGGGTTGAAACTCTTGGGTTAGGGCCCAATTTAAGCAGCCAAGCTCCTCTTTACTTGTATTTGTATGTTTTATTTCAGTTTATAGATTAGGTTGTTGTTAGATGAATTTCTTTTATGGTAAAAAATAGGTCACTTTTGATGATTCAATAGCTTTCTTCTAGTTGTGCTTTCTATAGCAGGTTAAGTAGTGGTAAATACAAGATTCAAAAAGCTAGCAATAGGGCCTTGGCCTCTCTTCCTCCCTTTCCGAAAATGATTTGAGGCAAAGACCCTCTTGTTGCCCCAAAAACATAGATTTTCTTCATTCATAGGACTTCTAGTGTTTGCAACTCTTTAGTTGGTTAATAGTCCAGTTTTATTTGCTTCAAAACTTCTTCATCATGCTCACTTATTTATTTACAATAGTATTCTTTCATGCTTTCCTTTCCTACAGCATTTCTCAGCATTTCCTTTCATAGATCATAGTTTAGACTAGTATGATGCAAAACTCTGTTTTCCTAGATGCACTTCTTTCATTGCTTGCTTGATCTTATTGGTTGACTGTCAGTCGTTTATGTAGTAGATATCTTCTAGAAGTAGGTCAGCCTATCATCCATCCCATCCTCCATTTCATCCATGCCCTGCAGGTCACCCAAGTCCCCCCTCAATTCTGCCTTAGTTTCCTGCATTTTCCATAGAATTTATTCCTCTCTCCTTGAGAAAATCCAATAATATTTCTCTCTCCTAATGATTCTTGGTAGAACCTAGGTGCCCTAACACCTCATTCCAACCTTTATCCATCTTTTTCACCCACTCTCACACCCTCAAAACAATGAAATCTGCTCTCGGCCTCCTCCTGTAGAACGTTGTTTTCCCCCTATAGATTTCCTGTGACCTCCTGTAGATTTTCTTGTAGGCTCTCTTTTGGAGGCCGAGTGTGGGAAAAGCCTCCAGAAGGCCACCTGAGACCTCCTAGGACCCAACCACACCATCCTACATCCTCTCAAGTCCCAAAACTGCCCTCCAACACCACTTATTCGCTGCCACATTCACAAACAATAAATTACATACATGTCAAATTCACATAAAAATACCTAAAAATCCAAAAAGATGTTTTCTTCTCATTTGCTTCTAGAAATAGCTTAATTAGATGTTGTCTACTTCTTTGAATATATAATGGCATTATTTTCATGGTTTTCATAGTTCTTTCTACAAAAATAGGATTAGTTGGTTAATTAGGTTTACTTGGTTTGCTTTACATTTCAGTGTTTCTCCTTTCTGCAGTTAGAGTAGAATCTGTAGGGACTTAGCCTTTCTCTCCTTTCATCACATATAGAGCTTCTTCTGGAATCCATAAAAGTTGGCTTGAGCTCCTACTGATCTTGCACCAGCTGACCAAGTGACAACCTGCAGTAAGAACTAGTACTTGTGCATATAGCACTGTCGCTTCCAAGTTTGTTACGAACTATCGGGTTGATAAGAGTAAAGACGGTAGCCCAAGAGTTGCAGCATTATTGCTGCAATATTAATGCTCACTATCTTTTAGGTGCCATTGTCGAGGAAGCATCAGAGTATTCTGGAATTACTACTTTCTTCTATTTTTTTCTTGCAACATTTTGCTAATAGTTTGTTTCAGCAAAAGTAGACTAGTCCTTTCTTTTCCTTCAGTCCTGCATTTCCTTGCTTTTCTTTTCAATTCTGCAAATTTCATTTAAGCAAAAGTAGACTAGTCATTTCTTTTCTTTCAAGTTCTGCATTTCCTTTCTTTCCTCTTCAATTCTGCAAATTTCATTTCAGCAAGTTCATTTCAGTTAGTTACAATTTGTTTTGTTCAATCAATTTCAGTTTTGCAGGTACTATCAGTGTGGGGAAAAAGAAACAAAAACCAACCAAAAAGATTTCCTTTCATGCCTCATAGAAATAGAGATAATTCAGGAAAATTCTTGCCCAATGCCCCCACTGCTTCACACAGCGAACCTTCTCTCTTCTTCGATGGCTGCGATCAAGAAGAACCCTTAGGTGAACATCCAGACATATTTGAAGAACCTATAGGGGAAGAAGAAGAAGAAAACATTCCTTTGGAGCCAATGGTTGAACACATAAATGCTAAGGGGAATGGAGAGAGAATAGAGGGTAACTTTCCCATTTGAGAGACCAATGGGGACACCAAAATGAAGAATATAAGCCATTCCTCCCTACCTCATTTCCATGGTCTAACTACAGAATATCCTGACACCTTTTTGTTTGAGTTTGCTATTATCTGTCGAGCCTATGACTATGCAAAAGATGAGAAAAAGTTGAAATTTTTCCCTTCTACTCTCAAGGATGCAGCATTGCGCTGGTTCATGGGATTACCTGGCAATAGCATCACAACTTGGGCTCAGATGTAGCAAGCCTTTAACAACAAGTATCGAGACTATTGTAGGTCAAAAGATACTAATGAAGAAATTTTCCTAATGACTATAGGAAGTGATGAGTCCCTGGAAGACTATGAGGAGAGGTTCCAGCTCAGTTACAAAAGGGTTAGGTGTACACTTGACCCTGAATCTCTGAAACTGATCCTACTCAGGGGAATTCGAGAAGATCTTTTAGACACCCTCCATCTACTAGCCAGGGGAGACACCTACCAACTATCCTATGAGGACATAAATATTGTTTTTAGAAACCATTCTAGAGTAGCTAGAAAGAAAGGTAGGGGGAGTCAACCCATAGCGAGTACCTCTTCCTCTAACTCATTCATTAAAGGAGAAATTGGAAACATGGTGGAAGACTTCAAGGGTGAGATGTTGCAGACTTTTGCGATGCAAATGGATACCTTGCATATCAAAAGGAAACAAGAGGAAGCGGAGAGGACTTTGGCCATTTTTTCCCTAGATGCACCAGGAGGCATCCTAGGAATGAATGCCCATTGAACTCTATAGAAGTTTGTTCAGTCTGTGAAGAAAATCATGCTACAAACAAGTTTCCTTCCTTACCCAGACTTAAAGCTATATATCAAGGGGCTGAGGGAGTCACTGAACAACTCTATTACATAAACCAAAGAAGGACACATGGACTTAGACCATACAACCAGGGGATGCAAGGGACATCTCAGGCATACTACAACCCCAACCAAGTCACTTCCCTACCTTCTTGGGGCCCCCCTACTCATCCTTCCTGGTCCATGCCTCCTCCTTGGTCCTTCACAACTCAATATCATGCCCAACTAACTAGCCATTCATTTCAATCCTGTGCTTAGCCACCACCTTAGTGGAATGCACCTCATCAGGGGTAGAGGCCCCAATACAACTCTCCTCCTGATCTTTTTCCTCCACCACCTACCCAACCACAACTATTTCCCCCTACTCCACCAAAGCAACCCCAAATGCCTACCTAGCCAAATCCAAACCCGAACAATAGACAGGCTCAGCAAGTGTATAGTGGGGAACCATCATGCCCAACTTATGTTGTGGAGATTCAGGAAATTAACTTGTGATCTGGGAAAGTTCTCCTAGATAGCCAACCTCCACCCTGGGAGGTTGAGGAAGATAAAGAGAAAAGTGATCCTAAAGCAAATCCACCCTTTCCTGAGAGACTACCCGCAACAGTCAAGCCTACCCCAGAAGAAACTGAACTCCTAGGAGAATTGAAACATTTATGTGTGAAGATACCACTTCTCCAAGCCATAAAAGATGTGCCTATATACAATATTTTGACCAAAGAGAAGTGCTTTAGGCATCCAGGAAGGCACAAGATAGATGCCCCAACCATCAATGTCATAGGGCAACTGTCCGACCTGATGTTGGGGCAGGTAATGTGTCCAAAGTATTTGGACCCTGGAAGCCCAATAGTCGATATCCACATCAATGGCACCATGATCCCACACACCTTGATTGATCTAGGAGTTGCCATTAATGTGATTACAAAGGACACAATGCTCAAACTCAACCTCTAGGGCTCCTTGAGGAAGACCATGACCGTGCTACAGTTAGCAGACCGCTCCACCGTGACCCCTGAGGGGATTGTAGAAGATGTGATGGTCTCCATTGATTCTTGGGAGTACCCTATTGATTTCTTAGTTCTCCAGCCAAAGGCAAAGCTCACTGGGTATCCTCTCATTTTGGGAAGACCCTAGTTGGCTACTATCGATGCCTACATCAGCTGTTGAGCTAGGAACATGACCATAAAGAATAGGCATATGTCCAAGCAGTTAATCCTATATCCTCCTGCCCAACCCTTGTTAGAACATGATCTACCTCTCTAGTTGGAGGAGGAATATGAGGATGAAGTCTATTTTGCATCGCTTTGTGCATTAAAAATTGCCATGGGGGGAAAACCCCAAGATGAGGATGGTATGATTGAAAATCTGATTCAGAATCCACCTCCAAGTGTATCACCATTAGAGGGCATAGTAAGAGAAACCCAAAAAAAACCCTCAACTGATCTCTGTGCAGTCGACTCCACTCCTCTCTGTGTTAATAATATAGAGTTCAGCCCAAAAAGAATCTTGAAAATCAATCCATCCCTATCCACTTCCCAGGAGAAGGAATTGTGTAGCTTGCTGAGAAAACACCTAGATGCCTTCACCTGGAGTTGTAAGGAGATGAAGGGAGTGCACCCTTAAATATGTACTCATCATATATACATCAAGGAGGATTACAAGCCAGTTAGGTAGCCTCAAAGGAGGATGAATCCATCACTTAAAGATATTGTTAAGGAAGAACTACAAAAATTGCTTGATGCAGGATTCATCTATCCCATCTCTGACAGTGAATGGGTCCCCCCTTTGGTGCTAGTGCCAAAGAAAAATGGTAAGTGGAGAATCTGTATCGACTATCGGGAATTGAACAAAGCCACTAAAAAGGACCATTTTCCTTTACCTTTCATAGATCAAGTGTTAGACGGTCTGGCAGGGAAAAAGTTTTTCTCTTTCCTAGATGGGTTTAATGGGTACAATTAGATTCAAATCATCCCGGAAGACCAAGATAAGACCACCTTCACTTGTCCTTGGGGTACCTTTGCATACCAGGTCCTTCCTTTTGGTTTGTGTAATGCTCCTACCACTTTCCAAAGAGCGGTACAGATTATATTTTCTGAATTAGTTCATGATGCAGTAGAGATATACATGAATGACTTTACTCCTTATGGCTCTGACTTTCAGGAAGCCTTATCTAATCTAGGAAAAGTTCTAGACAAGTGTATTGAGATTAACCTATTCCTCAATCCAGAAAAATGTGAATTTTTATGACTAAAGGGACCGTGCTAGGTCATGCAATATCTCAACAAGGATTGCAGGTGGACCCCAACAAAATTGCCATCATCCAAAGGGTCTCACCTCCTCAGAAAGTGAGAGATTTCAGAAGTTTCCTAGGCTTATATGGGTATTACCGGAGATTCATTAAATATTTTAGCAAGCTAGCCTCTCCTTTGTTTGGCCTCTTAGGTAAACATGTCGGGTTTATATGGTCGGAAAACTGTCAAGAAGCCCTAGATACCTTGAAGAGCAAGCTCGTGACTGCACCAATTCTGAGAGGCCCACACTGGGCCCTACCTTTCCACATTCACACGGGCCTCGAACAAAGAAATAGGAGTAGCCTTGGGACAAACTGATGAAAAATTGTTTTATGCCATATACTTTATAAGCAAAAACTTGTCAAAGGTAGAGTTAAACTATACGGTGACTGAGAAGGAACTCCTAGTTGTCGTGCATTCCTTAAACAAATTCAGACATTATATCACAGGCTATCAAACTTTTTGGCACATTGATCATGCTGTAATTAGATATCTAACGAACAACCGGATGTAAATGCTTGCATTATTAGATGGTTGCTTTTACTGCAGCAGTTTGACTTGACCATTATTGATAAGCTTGGTAAAGAAAATGTTGTTGCTGAATTTTTGTCTAGAGTAAATTTGCTTGTAGGTGAAGAAGGAATGGTGGATGACAAAATACTAGATGAACATCTGTTTTCTATCTTAGTACTCTCTCCATGGTTTGCTAATATAGCAAACTACTTGGTTTCAGCACATTTTCCACCACATCTATCCTCAAAAGAGAAGAGCAAGATAGTAAGGAAAAGAACCCCTTTCACCGGGATTGGGGGCAATCTCTTCAAAATTGGTCCAGATCAGATCTTGAGAAGATGTGTCACAGAGGAGGAAGTCTTTGACATCCTCCTGACCTATCATAATGGACCTTATGGAGGTCATTTTGCAGCAAAAAGAACTTCCTTCAAAATACTACAAGCGGGCTACTACTAGCCCACTCTTCATCAAGATGTGAGGAGATATACCAGTCAGTGTGATTGGTGTCAGAGGATGGGGAAACCTACTCCAAAGGATGAGATGCCCATGCAACCTCAAGTGACCCTTGAGCCATTTGAGAAGTGGGGCATGGACTTTGTGGGGCCTATCAACCCTCCTTCAAAGCAGAAACAATACATCATTGTGTGCACTGATTACCTAACAAAGTGGGCAGAGATAAAAGCAATCAAAGTAGCGACAAAGGAAAAAGTAGTTGAGTTTTTGAGAGAAAACATATTCTACAAGTTTGGGTATCCAAGAGAGTTGGTCACAGATCAAGGTAGTCAATTCACTTCCAATTTGAGTGAAGACCTACTCACACATCATAGAATCTAGCACAGGACTTCGACCCCTTACCATCCACAAGCCAATGGGCATGTGGAGGTCACTAGTAGAGCATTGGAAGGGATCGTGACAAAGGTAGTGAGAAGCAGCAAAAAAGATTGGGCGAACAGATTAGTTGAGGCCACTTGGGCCTACAACACAACATGGAAGACCACTACAGGGTTCACACCCTATGAGCTAGTCTATGAGAAGAAGGCTTTGTTGTCAATAGAATTTGAATTCAATACCCTAAGGATGGTAGCTCAGCTAGACCTAGACCTCAACCATGCACAAAAAGAAATATTATTTCAGCTCAATGGATTGGATGAACATAGAATGCAGGCCCTTCTCCATACAAAGGTAGTTCAGCTTTAGAGAAAGATATGGCATGACAAAAATATTAAGGAGAAGCAATTCCAAGAGGGATATTGGGCACTACTCTATAATTCAAGATACAAATATTTCAAGGGCAAGCTAAGGACAAGATGGCTGGGACCCTACACTATGGAGAAATGTAACGACAATCATTCAGTTTTGATCAGAACCATTGATGATGAAGCCATCCCCATGCTTGTCAATGGACATGGGTTGAAATTCTACAAGAAACCCTTCTCCAAGCGAGAGTTCATTGAATATTTGAATAAGACAGTGATGGTAGTGGAGCATGTCTTAGCCTCCACTTCACCCACTCACTGAAGAGAAAGAAAAAAGAAAAAATAATAAGGACTCAAGTGAAAACCTCCATGAGGTGCTTGAGTCCCACCATTGGGTTGAAAACCTCTTCTGAGGCAGCCCAATGATGTCAAAAAAGAAGAGAGAAAAATAAGATCCCTGGGTGAAAACCTCCCTTGGAGGTGCCCAGGGTCGGAAATTAGGGTGAAAACCTCCATGAGGCGCCCTAGTTGTTTTCAAAAAAAAAGAGAGAAAAAGAAAAATGAATTTTCAGTTGCATTGCAGGTTTGCAGGAGGACTACAGGAAGCAGTAGAAGGTGCCAAGGGAGCCCTAAAACCAACACCACCACCTATCCTACCTTCCCACACATTTCTCCATCATTCTTGGCATTTTTTTTTACCTCACTACGCTTCTTCTTCGAAAACTGTGTTTTCTATAGAAGGCTCTGTGTTTTCTACAAGAGGCTCCTGTAGGAATTACAAAGAGCCAGAAATGGATATAAAAGGCAGTTTGAGGGACAAGAAAGCTTCATAAAATCCTGCAGTCTTCAAACCTCCTTGCCATCATTTCCAAGCCTACATCACATCCCAAGCATCATTCTTCTTCCTATACAAGAAAAACAGAAAAAAACAGTTTTTCAGGAAACGAAAAAAAAAAAAAAAAAAAGGAAACAGCACCATCCACCTCACCTGAAGCCTACCTATTACCTCTCCAGCTCTATCTACATCTATGGCATCATCCTCACAACTCCAAGCACAGAAAGAAGCTAGAGTTTCAAGGGGAGAAGCAGATATAGGAGCTCCTGTAGGAATTCCTGTAGCAGCTGATCCCATTAAAATCCAGCATCAACAACAAGAGGGTGCAAATATGAAGGTTGAAGCAGACACCTAAAATTCAGATCTAGCTAGAGAAGAACCTACACAAGACACAGCTAGACATCAGCAAGCAAACAACATGCAGCAAAAGAAACAAAGACATGCAGCAGAGAGAGAGAGCCACAACACCTCACAACAAATGCATTCAGATCTCAGGTAAGTAACTAACCCACTCCTCTGTTTGCATCTGTGTCATTAGAAGGCATGCAACAGTGACAAGATGGTTGAGGTTGAATGAGGGAAAGATGGCCAGTTAACTTGGCCACCTTCATCTAGTTGACTCCACTCATCCAAAGATGTCACCCACACATGCGCACAGTCAACTCAAGAAAGATGTCAAGGACAAGAACTGGACGAAGTGTGAACTTTGATGCAATAATGAGGGATTATTACAAGGAAAGGGCCATGATGACAAGGTAGGTGGGGACCAACAATCTGAATATGGCCAACGTACACTTTTCCATCTCACCCTCCATCACCGGAAATATCCATAAAAAGTAATAAGTACTCCTCCCCGAGCACTCTCACCACCTTTTCCTTCATTCTCTCCGTGAAAATATGCTCCTCCAATATCCTCATTCCCCCACAACCTCACAACCATCATTCTCCATTAATCTCTCCCATATTCCTGCTCTCAGTGTTTTCTACAGGAGCACCTACAGGGATTCTACAGGAGGGACAACAGTCTTCTACAGGAGGGCCAGTGAGTTGTTTTGAAGGGAGAAAACATGGGTTTTAGCACAATTCTGAGGCTGAGGAGGTAGGTTCCATGCACATCCCCATTGAATATCAAAATATGCAAGCAATTGTTTGAATAAGGGTGAAATCAAGCCTTTAGGTGGAGGAAAAAAACAATTGCTTATTTCTCAAAAAAAAAAAAACACAGTCTCTCTGTTTCTCTATTTTTCTTCAAAAATTGGTGTCTCCTTCTCCACATTTGGTTTCCTAAATAAGCATAAACAAAATGACAGGAGGTTTTATGAGGAAGGAGCCCACCAACTCCTCTAGGCTCCATGCACATCCCCAAGTAGTGGACATATTCACAAGAGAAAATTGGATGAACTTTTCTGAGAAATTCTGAGGGTTTAATGAGGAAATTGCTCAAGAATTTTCCCACTCTTTGATCCCTCACACCAGAACACATGCCACTGTCACCTTAGAGGTATTTCCATGGAGATAACCCCCGAATTTATCAGTAAGGTCACTATCCTTCCTCTTGGGCTACCTTGGAGTAAGGATGAGAAACCAATTGGCTAGGCTGCTAAGCAAATATTTTTCCAAAACAATGAAACCCCTATAGAGGATAAAAATGGCATTAGAAAGGCTAGCATACCATATCTCCAAATCTCACCATTATGGTTTGTGATGCTGCACTCATGGCCTAGGGCAACCCCTCCTTCCAGACCTGGTCCAAAATCTAAAAAACAGTGTTTTATTCCCTGTACG
>APFE030568161.1:0-10227 GCA_000404065.3 Pinus taeda
ACAAGGTTTGATTTGATTTTGAAGGGTTTTGCTGAATGAGAAGGAGCCAAATAGTTAGGGCAAGGAAATTATGTCAAAATTGCAGGGTGTTTGATGGGGTAAGGTAGGCACAACAATCAAAACCTTAGGGTTTTTTGGATGAGGTGAAAATACAGGTGCATAAGCTAGGAAGAGCATGTAAACCTCATGGATTCTTCCTTAACTAAAGAAAACATAGACTATGAAATGTTTACCAAAAACATAGCATAAAAGTTATGGATTCTACCTTTGGGACTTGTATATATTCACATAAAGAGTATAAAATGATGAAATGGAGTCAACAATGCATTTTAACACGTGAAAACATGAGAAAAATTGAATTCAGCATCATACCACATGGATCCCAAAGACATAGCTGCAATTTTTCATTAATCTCCTATTGTAACTGGTACAAAATGATGTATATCAAAGCCTAAGAATTCCCCTGAATCCAACCCCTCAAAATGACTAGGGAAATACATAATATATGCTTCAAACCACCCATCCTAACCTCAGGGGTTTGAATTCATGAAAAGAGGGAAGGATCCAAGAAAAGTTGAACTGATAACAAGAGAATAGGGTTGTTAAAGTGACTCATCCCTAATCCAAGCAAACTGATTCATTACACCTCATGAACTCTATTTATCTAATGTATTTACCCTATTAAGTACTAGAAACATGATAATTACATTTAACTCATCATTTACATAGATAATTCATGAATTTCTAAGGTGAAAGTGAAAACTTGGACGAAAGCAAAAATATGGACAAATTGTCAAGCACGTAGCACCAGTGTTGGGCACACAACGCTAATGGCAAGCGTTCCCCTCATCTTCTAGTGGAATTTTGAGTCCCTTCCCGGTGTCAAAATTGGGCCCACAATAGCTTGTTAGAAATATATTCAAGTCTACTTTCTAGAAAATCTTGAATTGTTCCATTTGGAGTTCGTTTTCCCTTTCAAAGGTCAATTCTCCCAACACAGCTCAGCGCGCAATGCCCAGGCCAAAAAGAGGGCAAAAAGATCATTTTTTGAGGGTTTTTGGCCCTTTTGGTTAACCAGTTCTACTCCAAAACCTTAGAAAATGCACAAGGTGCATGTACACACCATTGTGAATCCAAAAATTATGACCATTTCCTCATTGGATGCACCAATAAACAACACAGTGCCCAAGGTGTTGTGTGCTTGACCACCATGACTGTGCTGAAAATTGTCTGAAAATATCAGTAATTTCCTTCAAGCTCAAAATTGGTTCAGCATACCCAAATTTGTTTTTATGACTGATCAAAGGTTAGAGGAGGCATGTAGGGATGCCTCAGTAAATATGTCAAGTCTCCTCTTCTCCTCTTTCTTACTAAATTTGTCAATTTTCTCATGAGCTCTTTTGAGCTTGCTCCTTCCCACTTGGTTCCTCTATGCATAATACTTGGCCATATTCCTTTGTATCTCAAAATCTTTGTTTTCTTTGTCCAAGAGGGTCTCCAAGCTAGTGTTCATCTTCTCAAGCCAAGACTCTCTATTCTCAGTTGTGTCCTTCACCAATTGCTCATTTAAAGTGAGTTACTCCTACAATTCTTCCTCCTTTTGCATTTCAAGTTCTAAGGCTCTCTTTAATCCTATTGTTCTTGGTCTTTTTCTCTATCCTTGTTCATCATCAGGCTCTCCATAATCTATATAAGCCTCATCAAGCTTAAATTTGGCCTTCCCTCTTTGCCTTGATGTAATTGTTTTAAATCAATTCCTGCTTGACGACTAACTTCTTGTTCTCTTGCTCATAAAAGGAGATGATATATTTGGCCCTTTCTAAACTGGTCTCAACCTCCCTAATTTTGGAATCCTCTGCTTTCCAGGTAACCTGAGTGTTTTTGTCTTTCTCCTCATCAATTGAGTTCACAAGGATAAACACCTTTTCAGTGTCATGCTTTTCATGTTGTTTTTTGACCTATGATTCCTCCACCATTTGCTCTTTTCCTTTAAGTTGTAGTGCTAATGACGAAGGAAAGGCCCCTCCCACTTTCTGTGGGGTAAACACATGCCTCTTTCCCTTTCTTCTGAACTAGTGTGACTCTCTTCTCCCATATTTTTAAGGTGGAAACTTGAGGGACTTATATGTGGGTCAAGGTGAGTGAAATAGTGAGGGATATTGAATGAAGTACAGGCAAGGATGATTTGAGGTGCAAAATCTATGAAGTGTTGTAATTCTAATCAAATAGGTGATTTTGGAAACATACAAGAAAGGCTTTTCTAGGGTTTTAGAATTAGGGTGCCAACTTTCTTAACTGATGGAGAAAAAGAGATACTGGGCCACTTACTTGTTGTATGCAAGTAATATAAGCCTTTATAGCTTGATCAGATGAAGGAAAGTGGTGTTTTGGCACTCCTAGCGTTTGTGAGGCTTTACTAGCCAAACGCATAGCACCAAGTGCCAGTGCACAGCGTCCTTGACAAACATGCCCTTTAATGCATAGGTGTGCAGCACCGTTGAAATTTTCTCTGGCTGGTTCAGGCAAACGTATCCTTCACTGAATACGCACGCATCACCACACCCAGGCGCGCAGCGACTCTACCCAGCGCGCAGCGTCCTAGTTAAACACGCCCTCCAACTTTTATGTTGATTTCAACTGCCTTCCGTGTGTCCAAATTGACCACATGATAGCTTGTTGGACAGGGCTCTCTCTTGGCTACATAATTGACCTGTCAAGCACTGTAAATGATCAATTATAGCCCCTTAAAATTCAATTCTCCCAAGATTGGTCAAAAAATTCAGAATGAGGGTGCAAAAATGATGTGTTCTCTTGTAGGAAACTTTTGGAGGTCTTGCTGAAGTCCAAATTGAAATCATTACAGCTCATTGGAAATATATTTCACTCTAGTTATCAATTGACTCATAAAGCAAGTCATTTGGACAATCTAGCTAGAATAAAAAACTACTTTTCCAAAGTTAGTGTCGGAGTGCAGCAACTCTCTTGTAGCAACTGTATTTTTGACGTTTCTCTAAAACCATGACACTTGTGCAAAACTTGAAGGAGGTGTTTCATCCTTTGCCTATTATGGACAAAAAAATCTCTCACTTTTTCCAAATTCACCCCTGTTTGGTCTAAAACATAGTTTTAAGAAAAATCGGCCATATGTGTGGCAAATGATTTGTCCCTTGGAATGACTTATTGAAAAATGATGGAGACGTGATGTGTATGAGTTAGAATGGCCTCATTCTTGCTAAAATGACCTCCCTTATGCCTCATATACTCAAATGTATCTGATTCCATAGCCAACCCTAGCTCAATGAGTGAGGAAATTAGGGTTTAGTGCTTGTGGAAAATGATGATTTGGACACCCTTGGGAAAAGACAACTCCCTTTGGCATGCACTTAAGCCTTTTAGACTTTACCCTTTCACTTGACTATTTCCTTTGAAAAATTGACCTTTTGATGGTCTGGAATCTTTGGAACACTGAGTTAACAACTTGGGATGGCGAAATTTTTACATTTGAAAGACATAAAATTACATAATGAAATAAGCATTTCTCTTTACAAATCATCTTCACAAGGTGAAGGGATGTTATTTGATCAACCTTTACTTGTTGGTATTATGCAATGGAATGGAACCTTGGCAACCCTAATGACCTAATGAAACCTTGAAAAACCCTAAAGACCTAATGAGACCTTGAAGGACTAAATTTCAAAATGACATAGTGACCTCATGACTCATACAAATGGCATGATAAAAATAAATTTATGGATGATGTACAGTCAACAATATATGAAACTATGCCAGCAATTAATCACATTTAGGGAAGAGTGATGTTTTCGGACTAGGACTACCATCAATGACTAATTTTTTTGCATGACATAGTGGAATGATAAAAAAATTCTTACTGGGACCCTTAAAATGATATGAAATGAGGATTTTATATCACTAATGGCAGGATGCAAACACTGACACTAACAGTACAGAAATCCATGCACCCAAGCTGAAAAACTTATCTACTATGCGATGTTCAAGAATCTACGGTTAAGTCACCACCCTTCCAATGAGAAGTTTTATATTACGTCCAACCTTCTCATGCCAATCTCCTCAATTCCTTCTGCACAGTTTCTAAGGTAGTAGTGTCAGATTTCCCCCACCTCAGGACCCAAGTCTAGCCCACAATCCCTCTTCTTTCTCCAAGAAAGATAATCTCCATAGGTTTTTACCACTAGATATATTTTCACTCAAGGAAATCCTTTCCTTTGACCCACCTCTGCCCCGCCCCCCATCCCTTCCCTTTTCCTTTTCTTGGAAAAAGAGGAGGCAAGGAGATAACTGCTCCTAACCAATAATTGTCTAGGGAAAAGATAGTTATTGGGGCTCAACTATGAATTCATAAACCTCTCTTAGAGACAATGTTTAATGTATTTATTACTATATCAAAGTTACTATTTAATATCCCAATTATCACAGTAACTAATTATTAACAATTTACTTTTTCCATAATAGTAAAATGACTAATAAGTACCTCAGAAATTGGCGGTGTCACATCTCACCCCCCTTGAGTGAAAAATTGTCTGAAGTGTTTATTCCTCCATCTATTCTTGGAAGACGCCGATAAAATCCCTATATTACCAGGTCACTTCCTATGTACTAAAGTGCTTCCACTAAACTTTAACTTGGATGATAGTTCATGTCCGCAATGTTACTTCTCTCTAATCAAGTATATTCAGGGGATCTACCTAGAATTATCCTTTTGGTTCAACCTGCCAAAATTGCAATAATCATAAACTTTGCGTACATATAACTATGTTAATGATCGAAAGATATTTACATCTTTATATATACTTTTAATTACTCTTTACTTGAATATCTTACCAATCTATGATGTGTCGGGGATCATAAAAATATTTCTTCAAAAGGGAAATATGAAATAGATTATGAACATGAATATGAATCTGTAGAGTGAGTTGGTATGCCACTAGTCCTACCCTCTTTAGGATTTGGAAGGGACCACAGAATCAGGGAGCGAACTTGGTAGAATTTCCCCACTTGAGGGTACTTATTTTTGGTTTAATCCAGACATACACGTGATACCCCACTTGGAATTCCAAGTAGGTTTTCTTCCTATTAAAATATGCCTTATGTCTGTCTTGTGATGCCTTCAAACTTTGTCGAACCTTACTCACTATTTTTTCCATTTCCTCCAGCATGTCTGGCCCCAATATCATTTTATTATTAGGACTATTCCAGTTTTCTAGAACCGTACATTTCCTCACATAAAGTACCTCGAACAGATTCAGTTTTAGTGACTCGTGATACCCATTATTATAGGAAAACTCTACTAGGTGGAGATATTCCTCTCGTTTCCCGGGTTGTTGCACAACGTACATGTGAAGCACATATTCCATCACTTGATTGACTCATTCAGTCTACCCATCTATTTGGGGTGATAGGAAGTTCTAAAGTGGATCTGGGTGCCCATTCTTGTGAACAATACTTTCCAAAAAGCAAAGGTAAAATTAACATCTTCGTTATAGATTATGACTCAGGGCATTCCATGCAACATAAAAATCTGTCTCATAAATACATCTACTATCTTATTGGTTTGGTAGGTGGACTTAATAGGGATAAAATGAGTTGCCTTGCTTAATTTATCAACCACCACCATGATGGAATCATTTTGTCTTTTTGATTGAGGTAGACCAGTATGAAATCTAATGTTATGGTATCCCACTTCCATTCAGGAATGGGTAGGGGTTGTAAAATTTTCATTGTTTATCATTCTAAGTGAGCATATCAACATTGCTTATTTGGAATTTTCTAAATATCTTGTGGAATATTGTTGAATATTGGCACTTGTATCTTTAAGCACATATCTTGTCTTAAGATTGTTATTTAATAATTGTTAAGTACTTTTGTCATAAGATAATTCACACTAATTACTTAAATAACATAAAAAATCTTAACTCAAGAAGTGTTCACTCAATCTATCTTGCATAAGCTTTCTAGGATCTAGCTTGGATTAAAAATTTGCCTCCTAGAATAAGATTTTTTGATATACTCTAGGGAAAACCTTTTCCAATTATCTTGAGGGGTTTAACTCTTCTTAGTGGTTAACAAAGTGACCTTGCAGTCTTCAGAGCCATAGTCCCTATAGAACCAGAGGCAATGGCTGAGTGGAAGACAAGGGGAGGTATCATTAATCAAGTCATTGCCTGCTTCCCATTAGATTCCATTTCACAACCTACTCTGAAGAATATTTCTCCATACAGTTAAGTGATAGGTTCTACTTAGACTAGGCATATAATTAAACATAACTGAGATCATTACATCACACATAGATTC
Source organism: Pinus taeda (assembly GCA_000404065.3). NCBI lineage: Eukaryota > Viridiplantae > Streptophyta > Pinopsida > Pinales > Pinaceae > Pinus > Pinus taeda. The sequence goes on from APFE030568161.1 coordinate 6,331, forward strand.
TAGGATTTGCACATCATATAGGTTAGTGGATCATTCAAGCAGCGAGTGTCCATCCGGTTACTTCGCATTAATTTACATTAAGAAATAATTGTGAATCCATAAGGAACTGGTCACATGCTTTAAATCTCATCTTATCATTAATCTTGCTAAAATTCTACCGAGTAGCTAGGTCATTCATTTGTGTCTCCCATGCAAGTTGGTTCCCAACTTGTTTTCCTTCACCTCATTTTGATAGGGACTAGCCCCCATACCCTATTGTTGGGATACAACTAAAACAGAGTGGGAAGAGATCAAAGTGATAGGAATTAGATCTAGCTTATATCTAAAAATTTGCTTTCTATAATTTACTACATAAATTATTGAATCAAGTCTGCAATTATTCTGAATCATAAATTTAAAGATGGCTTAAAATTTGATTTTTTCAATTTTGGTAAATTTTTTCCTATTTTTGGGCATCTTGGGCATTGGTTTTAGATCATTAGCTTACTGATATTTTGATTTCTTTACTGCTCTAATAAGTTGTTTCATATGTGATATATTACTAAATACATCATCATAAAGTGGGTTAAGTACATAAATTTACATTTTCTAGCCATTGGAATTTTTTATGCTTTATATGTTGGGTAAATGCTATGGTCTAAATTTACTTTCTTACTGTTTTCATAAGTCTGGTAAAGCGCTGAAATTTTTTGAAGTATTACTGCTGATTTGATTTCTGAGATGTAACACTTTCTTGTCTCATTCTACATTTACAAAAAAAATTGAATTTTTCACTAAAACGACTCCTATAGTTAAGCTCTAAATCTTTGATCTTGTGATTGGTATAAGTTGATTTTAAGTCTTGAGATCTAATTGGCATCATTGTGTTTGACATCTAGTTGAGGGATTTGATGAGTCTCATAATTGGGTAATTATATGGGCCTTAATTCACCTCCTAGCTTAGTCAAACCAACTTTTCTCATAACTTATTACATGTTTTTAATTATATTTTGTTTATGAGGTGAGTTAGAGTTGGATATTATACTTTGTGGACTAATATATATTGAATGCGGAATTAAAGGAGAAAATCAAGGAATTTTGGCAAAGACTAAGGTCAAAACTTGAGTGGGACAAGGGAGAGGGATTATAGGAGGTAAATGCTCCTCATTTACTACTCCTCCATTTGAATATTCCTCCATTCATCACATCAGCTCGGAGTGCAAACAGTCAAATGATGAGGACTAGAAGGTAGTCGCGCAAGTGAGAGACAAAGCACCATTTTATCTTGAGTTTGGGAGAAAATCCTCCCTAATTTTAAGAAATTCATTGGGGACTTCAGATGTATAAGTATAGAGGTGTAGGACCTCAGTAGGATTTAGATTTTCATTGTAATGCTCTAAGCTATTTTCGAGCTGCAATACTTATTAAAGTTCTCCTGATGTAATTTGTTGTTTTGGTAATAAGAATTAGTTTTGTTTTGAGCCATCACTTAGTTAACTCAGAAGGCTAAATCTCTTGGGTTATGGCCCACCTCTTTATTGTACATGTATGTTTAGTGTAGATTCATAGCTTCATTGTTAATTTTCTTTTTAGATGCATCTCCATTACAAGTAGTGTAGATTAGATTGGTTGTTTAATAGTTTGCTTCCATTTGTACCTTATTTCAAGTAGTAGGTTAGCAAGGAGAAAAAGTGTCACCACAAGGTAGTTTGTAGGTTTCTCAGCCTCATTTCCTCCTTGTCAGACCACGACTTAAGGAAGGGACCCTTAAGCAGACCCCAAAACACAGATATCTAGTTCTTTTATGAGAATTGGAGTTTGTTGTCTTTAATTTAGTATTTGCTTAGTTTTGCAAGGTATATGTCATTTTCATATTTTTCATCTCCATTTATGAAATAGATCTAACTCATGCTTTCATTCCTTTTAGCAGCTTTCATCATGCATAGTATAGGTAGTTGATTCATTAATTCTGATTTTCTAGATCATGAAAATGTATCTTGTTGCACAACCTTTTGGGAAGACACACATGTTTTATTGAGAGCAGGTGCTTCAAGAGGATACCAAGACTTCATAGCCAGTAGCCACCTTCCAATTCATCCACCTTAGCCATCCCTTGTTTTCACCATCACCTTCACTAGTTTTCCATCATTTTTCAAAGAAATTCTCCCAAGCACATTGAGTGCTTGAGCGAATCTAGCCATCTATTATCTTGGATATTGGCTCTTGAGTGATACTAGACCTTCTCCCACTCATTCCACCCATCACACACCTTTCCTAAGCCTCCCATCACCTCCAACGCCTCACATTTAGCTCTCAGTTATATCTTGTAGGTTTCCTATAATTCCTATAGGATCATCATATAGGTTTCTAGTACATCCTGTAGGTTTTTCTGAAATGACCTGTTTTGAGGCCGAATTGATGGAAAACCTCTAGTAAGTCACAAAAAGCATCCTAGGGGACCTCCACACCATCCAACCATTTCATAACCCTTCCAGTCATCCTCAAACATCCTTATTTCACCTGCCACATCCACAAGAACAATTAATTTGCATACTTGATTTTGCATAGAAAGACCTTAAAAGCAAAAATAGATTTAGTTTAGTCTCTTTACTTGCACATTAGTGTTGTTTGATTCTACTTACTTCTACAACTTAGATAGTAGCATTTGTTTCATGTTGATTTAGCATTTCTGCCTAGAATAGCTTCTTAAATGGTTAAATAGGGAATGGTGTGATTTAGCATTACATGTCAACTATTGTAGTAGAGTAACTCTCTTAAAGTAGATTTACCATTCTTCCATCAAAGAATCAAGCTTATTCTAACTCCATAGAAGTCTAGCTTTGAACCCCAGTGGTCTCTCTCCATTTGAATAGTGACAACAAGCAGGACCATCACTTTTACTTGTGCATACAACATTGTCACCTCCAAGTTTATACGAACCTTGGGTTGATAAGTAAAGCTGGTAGCCTAGGAGTTGCAGCATCCTTGTTACAATATGGGTGCTCATCACATTTTGGTGTTGTTTCTAGGGAGGTGTCTCAGTAGAATGTGAGTACTACTTTCTTTTCTTCTATTTCTTGTATTCAATATTCTGCCATTAGTTTATTTCTGCAAAAGTAATCTAGTTATTTCCTTTCATTTAGTTTGCATTTTCTGCTTTCCTTTCCATTTTTCAAGCAAGATTTCAATTCAGCAAATAGGTTTTTCATTCTATCATTAATTTTCATTCAATCAACAATTTCAATTCTGAAAGTAATATTCCAAATTAAATATATATATATAGTATATATATATATAAATAGATATATAAATATACAAAACAAAAACAAAAATATTTCCTTTCATGCCTCGTAGGAATAGGGACAACTTAGGGAATTTTTTTCCAAATACCCCCACTACATCCAACAACCAACCTTCCCTCTTCTTCGGTGGTTGTGAACTGGAGGAACCCTTAGGTGAGAAACCTGACATATTTGAAGAAACTACAGGAGAAGAAGAAGAAGAAGAACCTATTCCTACTTAACCAATGGCTGAATATAGAAATGACAGAGGGAATAGAGAGAGAGTTGAGGGTACCTTCCCCATCAGGGAAACCAATGGGGAGACTGAGATGAAAAATATAAGCCCTTCTGCCCCTACCTCATTTCCATGGCCTAACCAGAGAGGACCCCGACACTTTCCTATTTGATTTTGTTGTTATATGTCGAGCCTATGACTATACAGATGATGAGCAAAAGTTAAAACTGTTTCCATCTACCCTCAAGGATGTAGTATTGCACTAGTTCATGGGTTTACCTGAAGATAGAATCAAAACTTGGGCTCATATATAGCAGGCCTTTAGCAACAACTATCGAGACTACTGTCAGTCAAAGGATACTAAAGAAGAAATTTCCACAATGACCCTCGGCAATGATGAAT
>APFE030568168.1:33457-50295 GCA_000404065.3 Pinus taeda
CCAATAAGGACAAAATGTAGACCCTGCACTTCCTCGGTCACGTTAGCATACCGATAACTGTCAAAAGAGGCAAGGACTATGTTGCTATGTAATTATCCCACTTGTTTAATTAATTGTGTAGAGTTTTTTTTATTTAAAAATGTTACAACCTCTCTATATTACTTTTTTCTTTTCTTTTTTCTTTTTTTTCTAATAAATTTTTGTATGTTTTGAATTATGATTTTTTTTTGTATTATTATAATAAAAAAGAAAAGGAAAACTAAAATAATACGTAAAATAATATTTTATTAAGAAAATCAGTCATGATAATTTCATGCATGATAACAATTACTTGGATAAGTTTTCTTCATACAAATATTTAGGTATTGAAATTAATCATCAACTCAAATGGAATTATAACATTGAGAAAAATATTATTGGAGGATGGAAAACTTATTATGAGCGAGCTTGAAAACAATTGTAAGTTGAATGACCTTTAGGCTTGCAGTAAAAAATAACTCCTCTTTGAGACTCTGGTCAACCCTATTATTTTATATGGTTGTGAGGTTTGGGGTTATAGTATATCTAGAGAATCATGAAGGAAGATTGAATTAAGAAATTTATAACCTACAGCTTTAAGATTAAAGGATACTCCCTATCCTATCCTCTTGATTGAAGCTATCCTTTCCCCCATTGAAAACATGGCTATGTTTAGGTATATGTTGTATAAGAAGAAGTTTTACAACATGGAAGCCAATAAGTTCCCCAAAATTGTTTCTAACTCTAGTCAAAACCCCCACCTCCGGCTCAAGCGAGAATGGCACAAGGATGTCCAGGTTTGGCTCGACCATTGTCGGATAAATGAGGACATCATCTTGGAGAATAAGGATAATATTAAAAATAAAATTACTTTCAAATTAAAGGATAAGTTATGAGATGATGAGGAGCTAGAGGGGAAAAGGAAGTTGAGATATTATAACGAGGTAATGAACCCCACTCTTACTAACTAGAATTATGTTTGTCTTTACCAATCCTAATAAGAAAATGAACATTGGAAGATAAGAACCAATTCTTATGAGCTTCGAAGTGAAACCAGGTGTTGGTCTATTCCCATAACACCTTGGGATGAAAGAACTTGTCACATTTTTTATACTAAAAAGGTTGAAGATGAAAAGCACATTATCTTGGATTACAAGGTTGTTACTCACATTTGTTCTCATTTCCAAAACATTTGTCACACTACCAACCTTCTCGATTTGTTAAACAAAACTATTGTGATTTAGAAACGTTCATTCCTTCTTTTTTATTATAAAAATAAAATCTTAAAAACTATGAATTAATTTCTTACATTCTTAAGATCCAACATATCACATTGGTATTTGTAGAAGTTAATCATCATCATCATCTATATATTTTAAAAAAAAAAAAAAAAAAATTTTAATAAGAAAAAATATATTAAAATTTAAAAAATAATAATAATAATTATAATATTATAAATATAAATTTAATATTAAGTTATGAATTTATATACTATTATAATTATATAATAAATTAAAATTAACAATTTTCATAATATAGTGTATTAAAAAAAATAATAAGAAATCAAATATATTATTGAATTTAAAAAATAACAATATTAATTAATAATAAATTTAATGTGAATTATGAAATCATCTATAAAAATAGAAATAGGATAATCTTATAATTAACATTTTTCATAAATTAAATTAAAAGTATTATGAATGAAGTGGAAAACACTACATGACATTTAAAATACCATTCCAATCTACGGTTCATTATTTTATTTTTTTTTTTTTATTTTTTAAAAATTTAAAATAAAAAATAAGAAAAATAATTTGTGATAAAGCGTTTTCTACTTTAAAAACCTAAAAAGAAACAAGTTACAATAATTAGCTGTCTCTAAGACTTCAACACAGACGTTGTTGTACTTCAACACAAATGTTGTTGTTGTCTCTCTGGGAATGCACATTTCCGCAAATTGCACATTTCCAGTACTCGTCACCAATAATATCTGATGTTGGTGCATGGCATAAAGCCATGGTGTACTTCACGCCATCTGCTTTTTTCTCTGTTTCTGTGGTTGCCCGTGTAGCTGTCCAATATGCTAAAGTACTTTCCATAGAGTGCACATTTCCGGTACTCATCAACAATCTCAACATCAATCTCTTCTGGTGCATCGTATACAACCATGCTACACTTTTGAAGCTATGTCAGCTTCCCCAGCCCATCTATTATTTTTAACTTACAACACATATCAACCTCGATCCTTTTCAAAGATATTAACCTTTCAAGACACGGCAGCTCCTCCAACTCTTTACACTGAAGGATGTGTAGTTCTTGAAGGTTTGTAAGATTATGATTCCCTTCCATTTTCCTTAGTTTGTCACAGGTATCCAAACACAACTCTATGAGTGGTGGCAGTGCTCCAACCTCCACCAGATCATTGAAAAATGAGATATTGACACCCTCAACCAAAAATATCTCCGACAGTGCTCCTTCCATTCCCTTTTTCAATGGCAGGTCGCGAATCAGACATCCTGTTACTTCTAACTTTACTAGGTTGCTCAACTTCACCATTTCTGCGGGTAAGGACTCTATTCCACAATTGTGTATGATCAACTCTGACAGTTGAGTCAGTAGTCCCCACGAATCGAGCAAATATTTCAATTCCCTGCAATAGATGAGCTCCAAGTGCTTCAATCTGCTCAGGCGACCCAGTGAACATGACAGTTCTTTCAAGCAATTGCTTCCCACATAAAATACTTCTAGATTCCCAAGGTTTCCAATATCGTCAGGCAATTCTTGTAAATCTGTATACAAGAGATGTTATTCTTCCAGGGACTGTTGATGTGTAACTTGCCAAGGCAACATTTCCATAAAAACATATCTCAAATTCAAATATTCTTGGTTACATTGCTGATGAAATCTGGGTGGGAGAGCCAAATATTTTCAAATCTAAAAGGTCTGTTCCTGGGTTTACCAATGCCCTGCACCTCCAGTTGTATCGGCCAGTGATCAAAACCCCCAAAGGGTAGCACTCCAGCTACCATTTCCTTGTCGTTGAGCATAAGATCCTCTTAGATTATGAATCTGTCTAATTTGGAAGCTACTTGAGACTCTCCTCCTCTTTTATTGTTCCATGTGAAGATGTCGTTGCACATTTCAATGTCCACCAGCTTCATTTCATTAATAAGGGTTTGAAAAGCCACAGAGTCTTTGCCTAGAACTCGGGTTCCCCCTTTTTTTTCTGTGAGTGACTTAATCATGTTGAAATCACCCCCTAAGATCTAGGGTATTCCTGCATGTCTGTTTCTGAGAGTCTTCAGAGAATTTAGAAGCCTTAGTTTAGCCTCCATTCTCTGTGGGCCATAGACATTTGTAACCAGATAAGTTTCCTTATCTCCTACTAGTTGAAAAACAACAGATAAATAATCGCTAGATGCCTCTGCATCTATTTAGTCAATCTTTTGTGGATTCCACAGAGTGAGAATACCTCTTGCTGTATTCTCTGCCTTGAATTCCAGAAACTCAAATCTATTGAGCCATTTACTATGAATATCTCTTATCTTCTGAATGGAACACTTGGTCTCCTGTATGAAAATCACATCCAGAGATGCTTGTTTCATTCTATTACTCAATAACCTTTGTTTTCTTTTACTACCTAGACCTCTGATATTCCAAGAAGTGATTAAAGATTAGTAAAGGAGTAACTGGATAGGTCTTTCATCTTACCTGAATCTATCATTAGCTTTCCGCATTCCATCAATAGCTCATTATCTCAAATTCAAATATTCAAGAGAACAAACATTTGCAAATGTTTCATCCGATATGGTCAACTTTGAGCACACCCGAAGATTCAGATATTCAAGGCAAATTAAATTATCGAAGGAATTTGGTAGCATTTGCAAACGAAAGGAAGAATGGAAATCAAGGTGCACTAGATTTTTTAAGCAACCAAAGGAATTTGGAAGCATTTGCAATCAAGAGGCAGAGAGATTAAGGTGTTGGAGATTTGTTAAGCACCCAAAATAATTTGGAAGCATTTCTAAGAGTTGGCAATGAGAGAGATCAAGGTATTTCAGGGAGTGCAAATCACAAAATTCTTTTGGTAACAATTTGAGACGTAGAGAGTTCACCACAATATTTTCTATGTGCTTCAACTGACCAATGGACTTTGGAAACTCGAAAATAGGAGAATAAATAGTCAATTCCCACAACTCTAAAGGTGCCTGCAACGCAATAGTCAAATATAAGATATTTTCATCCCCATATCGCGACCCTGTATTACTATATCAATAGCAACAATAATCTCCCATGTAGTTTAATGAGGTGGAGGCATTGCCTGGAAATTTATGGAAATTTCGGTCATATTTAAAGAAATTTTGGTAAGAATTTTTTTATATCCAAGTTATAGTTGTTAAACTTCAAAATTTTAGGTGTCCTAGACGTTTTTGATGGTGTTGAATCCATTTCCACCATCAAAAACACAATTCAAACACTGCCTCTACTAGATTTTTTGAATTTTTTTTACATGGATTCTAGTCACTTTTAACCGTTCGGGAAATTCCTCCGCCTCCTTAGACGAATCCATAATCTCCCATAAAATAAAGCGAAAAATAATAAAAATAATAGACATGAAAACGAAGGAACCAATGTTAGCTTTCACCTGAGATTTTACTCGCCATAGTGTATCCAATTTCTTTCTGCTCACTTCTAAAGCCCTTACATTCTTCATCAGAATCAGAAGCCAGGGAGGCAGGCAGTTGTACGAACAGTCACTCCAGCATAGCCATATCAAATGCGGTGAATCAACCCTACTCAATATGCTTTTTAAATCATCAGCTTCAGTTGCAACAAATTGTAACTTACTGAAACAATACGGTGAAGGGTCGATCAACTTCCTCAAGCAGTTTCTGAACACCTCTTCACACCAACTTTTCAACCATGAGGATGAACCATTGTTCGTACTTTTTGAGGCGATGAACGATGAAAGTTGTTGGTACTTTTTGAGGCGATGAAGCGTCCTAATTCCACACACCTCAGTTATTACGTGTTCATTCATTAAAAACAAACAACAAATAAATTAAACAGAGCAACAAGATTCCTCTTTTATGCTTTTGCTGAATAAAGAAACCATAAAGTTGTATGAATAATTGAAGCACTTACAAAATATTGCCACCACAAATCAAGAATTTCCTTCATCACACCACACGCCATTCACTATGCGAGATTACTCTACATGACTTCTGCTCATCCGCAATATGTCTTCTCAAGTCTCTCAGGTGATCGTGCATTTTTGTGGTATTATTTTCTGTGTCAACCTTAACTAGGCACTTGTCCTGGAGATTTGCAAGGCCCACTAGACCATTCCAGCCTGATCCATCCCATATTCTTATCGTTATATCCCTGTCTTCCCCAATGAAATAACAGGAAATGTCTAAGAATATTTGTCTTTCCTCTTCTTTGTGTAGAGCATCGTAACTTGTCCTAAGCTTGTTCAGGATATCACTAGGAAGTTTCGTTTCACGAAGCTTATCCAATTGACCTTTCCAGTAAGATTGGTCATTCTTTCCACAGAGAAGTGCCCCAAACACCTTCAAAGACAAAGGCAATCCATCGCAGGCTTTGCAAAACTTGCCTACAAGTTTTTTGAATCCTACCAATGGATAAGGCTGCAAGAAGGCATGCGAACAGAAGAGTTGTTGAGAGTATTGATCATCGATGCTTGCTAACTGATATATTGATGACTCTGCTATTGCTAAGCTTGTAAGGACATTCTTGTAGCGAGATGTAACCAAAATCAAGCTATCAAAATGGAGAACTTTTGTCATTGGCAAAAATGCATGTAACTGAGATGAATCATCTACATCATCTAAAACTTTTAAAGCTTGTGCAAATGAAAGATGTTCTCTGAGACTGAGAATTTCTATGCCTTTTTCAATACTATCTATTGGGTCAGGCCTCTTTGTCAAATCCTTAAGAAGTTTTCTTTGCAAGGAATTCAAAGAGCTTAGACATGCTGTCTCTCTAACATCATATAAGAAAGAGGATTTGTTGAAATCGATCTTCTTCCTATTGAAGAGTTCTTTGGCTAGCGTTGTCTTGCCCACTTTACCCAAGCTATTGGAAGAATCACCGCATCTCTATGGAATCTGTAATTTCCACCCTAGGGATCCTAGTTACTAGTTTGGAACGTTTAGCAAAACCTACGGGTTTTGGTGTAACGAAAAAGCTCTTCATGGTATCAGAGCTTGGAGATTGAAGATCGATAGAAAAATGGAGTTTCCCAAAGCATCAATCCTAACACCGTACAACTATCACGAATGAAAGGACCAAATGGCTCGATACCTTCGTCAAAAAGGGTTATACAGGATTTCCATGGTTGCAGAAGTGGAACCCACTTCAGCCATAGAGAAATCTGTTGAAAATAGCAACAAGAAATGATAAAAATAGAAATGCTAAAAATAGCATTGCTATAAATAGTATTTCAGGATATACTCCAACTCTGTTGAAAATAGCAAAAAAATAGAAATGCTAAAAACAACATTGCTATAAATAGCATTTTGGGATATATTCCAATTTTGATTTGTCCTTGAATCAAAATTGAGAATTAAAATTCGAATTTAGTCTCACCAGCTATTTGAAAAATAATTAATTAATTCATCTTGAGTTAATGAGTTGGAGAAAATCAAACATGAAGTTTATGTGAAGACATGCAACCGTTATCCCTTTGATTGAGGAAGTTATCCCTTAATTAAGGAGATAAGGATGAGTTGTATCTGAGTTGTAATTAGTTAGCTCAGTTAACTGAGTTAAGTCTAGTTAAATTAGTTCCAAACAGTTAGAGGAACTAATTGTGAGTTCAATTAGTTAATGCATGCATGCATGCAACTAGTGTTCTCCAGATAACTAAATATTCTAGCATAAATAACTCATGCATGTCAGTTCAGACAGAGACCTAGTTGAGATTAAAGGAAGGTACAGTGTACTATTAGTTGGAGGAATTTTCCAATAAAGGAAACTCATCCATGCAGAAGGAATTATCTCCTTCAGGATTGCACAGTTATTTCAGAGGTCAGCATTGTGTGTGAGGTGAGAATCACATAGGTGGCAGCTTGATGATCCAGGAGAAACTGCGCAAGGAAATAGGAGGCTTGGAGGATTGAAGGAAGGCATATGTGTTGTCTATTCTGTCTATAAGCAGCAGTGAGGGATTGTACTGAGAGCTGGATAGCTTGTGAGCTAAAGCTTTGTGTAATACTGAGATATTTCCACTTGTATGATAATACAGATAGTGGGGTTTTCAGCTGAGGCTTTCCCCAAAGTATTCTTCTGTGTTTCATGTGTGATTGATTTCTTCTTCATCTGTTATACGTGTTCTAATTGATCTTGGTCAAAATCGATTAAGCTTCTGCAAGTTTTCTGTAGAAGTAGATCTAGTATTTTTCTTTAGTATATTGCATTATCAGGTGATCTACAGTGAGAATTTCTACAAAGTTCAAGTACCTTAATCGCATGGATGAGGCCCACGGATCCATATGCATGTGCATCTCCCCAGAGTTGCAGTTTCATCTATTTGCCTGCAGTAATCCCAATGAGATTTTGAAAAATGTTGAAGAACTCTACGAGAAACAGGATGAGATGAAAGGACATATGCTCGAAGTAGAGCTACTCTCATTGGATCCACGGAAATGTGACAAAATTCAAGACTTCTTCACCAAATATAATGATCTATTGTTGCAACTCAAGGGTGGTGGAATTGACAAATCCAAGGAGGAGAGTCACCAAGTTCTCTCTATTATGTCAAATCTTGGACCAGAATACTCCATCTTTGTGTCTACATTTCATTTAGTAAGGCTTGCAACAGGTAAATCCTACACTATGCCTTCTCTCAAAGAGTTCATGGAGTCCCTCACTTTTGAGCAAGATAAACTCATTGGCATGGGGAAAACAAAACCTCGAAAAGCGCATGCACTTGCTATGCATGATGACAGCCACAATAAAATTCAAAGATCTGATTCAAATAAAAAAAAATTAGCAGCAAAAAGACAAGGGAAAAGCGCATTCCCATCCAAAGAAGGAAGGGTACACCAAGCCCTTCAATGACTCCTCCGGCTCTAGAAATGAGCAAGGGAAGAAAGGAGACAAATGCACCTACTGTCACCGAGGATTCATCCAGAATCCTCTTGCATGAAGAAAAAAAGCACAACCTTGGGGACCACATCCCTCAGGGCGCCAAGAAGAAAACTGAGGATCCACCACATGGGAAAGGTAACAATTTTCATGCTTTAGTTGCAATTAATTCTTCCCCTAGTGCATGGATTATAGATTCTGGTGCATCACATCATATGGTTGCTACGAAGGACATTTATTCCTCTTTGGATGCATGCAAAGGACCTCCCATCCTCATGGGAGATGACTCACCGATTGAGGTCACCGGAAAAGGTAGAGTGGAACTTTTACATGGAAGCTTTGAAGATGTGCTTCATGTTCCAAAAATTTTGGTAAACCTTCTTCCAGTTTATCAGATCACTCTTTCTAGAACTAGAAAGAGAGTGGAATTCACTCCAGATGCAGTGAACATATATGACCTACATAGCAGCTCTAAAATTGCAACTGGTGAGGTAAACAATGGAGCTAGACCGTATACATTTTCTGTTTATTGAATCTGAATCCTCCTTATTGCTTACACATGTTGATGATAGTAGTAGACTTTGGCACGAGAGGTTTGGTCACTTAAATTACAAGTATATGCAACAGTTAAGCAAGCATGAGATGGTGGAAGACTTGCCAAATACCAGTTTCTCCAAAGGAGTTTGTGAAGGGTGTGTCCTTGCCAAACATCCTAGAGAAACGTTTGACACCGACAAGACTCATAGAGCATCCTCTCCTCTAGATCTGATCCATAGTGATCTCATGGGGCCTTTTCCTCATCCTTCCATCAACAAAGCAAGGTATGTGCTTACATTTATTGATGATTTATCACGGTATACTTAGGTGTATCTTCTCAGGGCCAAATCTGAAGTTTTTGCGCACTTTGAAGATTTCAAAGCACTAGTTGAGACACAGTCAGAGAGAAAGATCAAAGCCCTCTGTACAGACAATGGGGGGGAATATGTTAACACAGCACTTCAAAAGCTTTGCCTTGAGTTCGACATACAGTTGCAACGCACAGTTCCATACACTTCGCAGCAGAATGGAATTGCTGAGAGAAAGAATCGATCTCTCCAAGAGATGGCTTCCTGCATGATGCATGCTATGTCACTACCTCATAAGCTATGGGCTGAAGCACTTAATTGTGCTAACTACATCTAGAACAGATCTCCTCATAGATATGTCAAGGATCAGAGCCCCTTTGAGGCTTGGAGCAGCACTAAATCGTAGGTCACCCACTTCCGTGTTTTCGGCTCTCGAGCATGGGCCAGGATCCCCTCTGAAAAGAGGAAATCTCTTGATCCACAGAGCATTGAGTGCATCTTTGTTGAATACCCTGATGGTGTGAAGGGATACTGACTCTTGATTTCCTCTATGGACAAGCTCATCATTGAGAAAAGTGTCCAATTTGACGAAAGTCTCTCACATGCACCTCAATTTCCGCATGCAGACACCTTTTATCTACTTCATGACCCAGATGATGACTCAGTACACTTAGATGCAAATACAGAGCATGCAGATGTCGAGGTAGAGCATGCAGATGCAGATACAGAGCCTTCAGATACAAATCCAGTGCATGCATATGATGATCCACATCCAAGCCCAAATCGGGCTTCCAACAGTGAATCAACTTTCCCTATCATAAATCAGAGAACAAGGAGCTTAAGCGAGATATATGCACAAGACCACCCAACTACTAAAAATGGTCATGTGGGGGATAATTTTGATCCGCGAAGGACTAGCTCAGAGTCTATTCAGCCTCCTCTTGCCCTCACTACTGAACCAATGCCATCCCATCATTGTCATTTGGTTCAGTCTTCTGATCCACAGTCTTATGCTGAGGCTATTGGGCATCCCTCTTGGGAGTCCACCATGGAGGAGGAGTACAACTCCCTCCTCAAGAACTAGATCTGGGATCTGGTCCCCATTCCTTCAGGAAGGAAACATGTCCCATGCAAATGGGTCTACAGGACCAAGGGTGCTACATATGGGAAAATCACCATACATAAATCCAGGCTAGTAGCCAAAGGATTCCAGCAAGTGCATGGCATTGATTATGATGAGACCTTTGCTCCAGTAGCAAAGATGGATTCCATACGCCTTGCACTTTCCATTGCGGCTGCCCAGGGGTGGGAAGCACATCAGATGGATGTGAAAAATGCCTTTCTTCATGGAGACCTATCTGAAGAGATCTACATGGAGCAACCACATGGTTTCATTCAAGATTCATCTTTGGTCTGCAGACTGAAGAAGTCTCTCTATCGCCTTAAGCAGGGCCCAAGAACTTGGTATGCGAAGATGGATTCTTTTCTCTTATCACAAAACTTCGAAAGATGTAAGTCTGATCTGAATGTTTACATGCTCAGGACACATGATTCTCTTCTTATCTTAGTTTTGTATGTGGATGATCTCCTGATCACCAGAAGCTCAACACCAACCATTGCTGCAGTCAAGAGGACCTTGCATGATAGGTTCTTGATGACGGACATGGGTCCATTACACTTCTTTCTTGGTCTTGAGATCAGTCAGGATGCCATAGGCATCAAACTCTCTTAGGCTAAGTATGCACGAGATCTCCTCAAGAGATTTCACATGACTGACTGCAAGCCAACACCAACTCCTTTTTTGTCTGGAGTCTACCTTGAGGATGGAGGTGACACTGCATTAGTTGACAATACTCTCTACCGATAGCTACTGGGGAGCTTACTGTACCTCACCCACTCCAGACCAGATCTCTCATATGTAGAAGGGGCAATTTCTAGATACATGCAGGAGCCACATGAGCTACACTGGAAAGCTGCCAAGCGCATCCTCCGATATGTGCAGGGCACCATCACCTTCGGGATTCACTATGTAGTAGGCACTGCATTGAATCTCCTTGGCTTCACAGATTTTGATTAGGCGGGCGACAACATTGATCGCAAGTCCACCTCCGGATATTCACTCAGTCTAGGGTCTAGCCCTATCTGTTGGTCGAGCAAGAAGCATGTTGTTATTTCTCTCTCTTCCGCTGAAGTCGAGTACAAAGGAGTAGTCAACATCACCATTCAGGCTCTGTGGCTACAACACTTCCTCACTGAGTTGGGCATCTAGTTCCACCAACCCACTGTCATCTGGTGTGACAACCAGAGCACTCTCAAATTTTGCAGGGATCCAGTACAACGACAGCGGACGAAGCACATAGAGATCCATATGCACTACATCAGATACTTAGTACACGATCGGGTCATTTATTTGTAGTTATGTCCTTCAGCAGAAAATACTGCAAACATCTTCACCAAGACATTCACTAAGCATAAGTTTCACTCTTTGCGCAATTGTCTTGGAGTGAAGGACACAGTTGCTTAACCACTGTCTTTTCTTCCTCTTTCCTTTTGATTACATTGTATTTTGAGGGGGGTTTTTCCAATGAGGTTTTCCCTCTTTCCTCAATTTTAGTACAAGTTGCACTATATTTTGGGTGACCTTTGGCCTTAGTTACCAGGGCCCAGTTTTTATTTTTCCCCATAGTGGTGTTCAGAGGGGGTGTTGGAGGTACTACACACCTAGGAACTTCATTACTGGCACATGCAGATGCTTAGTTAGAGCATTCACTGACATGCAAGGCTTCAACATTGGAGTCGTCACCAGATTGGTGCCTTTGATTGTCCATGCATGAATGCGACTATATGCAAGATCCTTTCTGCATGATTTACTCCCTGCTTTGCTCCTCCTTTCACTCTACAATTGGCTAGTTCTCTCTAAAACTTGTTGTAGGTGTCGAGTCTTCTCATTGATCACTACATGCAAGATCCTTTCTGCATGATTTACTCCCTGATTTGCTCCTCCTTTCACTTCGCAACTGGCTAGTTCTCTCCGGAACTTGCTGTAGGTGTCAAGTCCTCTCATTGATCACCACTATGGTGCATTACCTTGGGATCTTCACCTAATTATGCTATATCATGAGCATTGTAACCTATTTTTTGAATCAATAATTCTTTTTGTTCTTTCGATTTCTTTTAGTGTTTTTACTCTTCAAAGCCGTGTGTTCAACCTTTACTAGTTAGATTCATCTATGCAAGTTTTCTAACACATTTTCATGGTATCAGAGCCTGGACCTAGGTTCAATTCCCCTAAGTTATGTTTGAGGGGGGGTGTTGGAAGAATCACCGCACCTCTATGGAATTCGTAATTTCCACCCTGGGGATCTTAGTTACTGGTTTGGAACGTTTACCAAAACTTGCAGGTTTTGGTGTAAAGGAAAACCTCTTCATAAGCCAACAATCCCCAACACTCAACCTTTGTCATTCTTTTGTTGCTGCCATAAAGAATTCCTTTCAAAATCTTCTATTTTTCTTGCAGACCAGCTAGAAAATCAGTGACATGTAGTGGTGTCTTTCTACGCTTTTTAAGCACGCATTCCACGACCTCCTCCAATAGTTTGTCTTTGTCGTTGGAAATTCTCAACAAAGAAAATAAAAGCATTGTAAAATCCACTCCAAACAAACAAAATATTAAGTGCATAGCAATACCAGTTAGATAAATAATAACGACAGGAAGAGTTAAGAGTTCCAACCCATTATAGGCCTTGAGTTCAAAGCTGTTTATTAACGAGACTTCTTTGAGGGCAATTCTCCAATTCTTAAGTGTTTGATGGTTGTATCTGCCTTTTCGTTCATGATCACTCAGTGGTTTAGCATACCGTTCTTTCATCCATCGCACCTCCGAAATCTCTACGTTATAAAAAATGGGAAATATAAAGAGCAGCTAATCCAGACAACATCTAGACTCAGTATATCTGGGTGAGAAAATGACGATGTGGATAGAGGTGGTTCGGATGGCATTTTTAATTTGAGGATCTATGTAATCTCCCTTCTACAGTTCATCCTTGTCCAGGAAATGTAAAAAATTATGTGAAAGAAGGCATTTGTAAACACTGGTAGCAAAAGTTTCTTTAACGTCGGGACCACGATGATTGATAAATACATCATGGTAGTAGCCATTTGGATTTGTGGAGGTTGATGGCATATCCACTAGGGAATTTGTGGAAGTTAGCTGATCTGCCATTGAACGGAAATACAAAAAGAAGTGAAGCACAGATTGATAGATTTAGTAAATGAAGGTTTTGGCTCCTCACAAACTGAAATCTAAATCTTATTTATGTTAGAAATAATAATTATTCCAGCATGTGAGTTGGTTAAACATAGAGAGTCAGTTAACATAGTGATTGAGTGGTTGAGTGTTTGAGCGTTGAGTGAAGTCGAGTTAAGTGATAGACAACTTTGAGTGTCTGATTGCATGTGGTTGCATATCAAGATATTTTAGGAAATTAGCTAGTTAAAAAAGGATAAACACCTTTCACTAGATTCATTGTAAAATTCATGTTTTGTGTAATAAATCGAAGAGCCATGTTTTTGTTCTAAATGTATATTTTGTCTCCTTTATCTTTCCAACAAATTAATATCAAAGCCTGAGATAAAAACTAGGATCTAAAAAACTTGCAGTCGCAGCGTGCAGGGTGATACGTTGTAGCTTGTTTTGAACAGAGTAAAGGCCAATAGAGTGAAGGCAGCATTAACAAAGTCAAAAATTTTAGCGGTCATAGCCACCGCCGCGAGCCACAGCTTGAGTCACGGTCTACAAACTGTTAACACCGCCGGAGAGAGCGTGAGAAGGGAGAGCCGCCATAAGCCGTAGTAGAAGTCAACACCGCAGAAACCCAACATAAGTTGTAGCCATCTAACCATAGGCAAGTTTGAAAACCACAATTTTTGTTTGAGTCTTTAAAGTCTTTGCTTTAAAGTTATTTGAACAGTTGTTTTATAAGGTTTTAAAAGGCTATTTAAAACCTTTGAAGATTTTGGAGTTTCGAAAAAAAAATGTTTTTTTTAATTAAAAAAAGTACATGGTTTAAGTACGATGGTGGGTTTATTTCAAAACACGGTGATTTAAAAGAAAAGTTTTGGTTATAGGATTGTGAAAGGTTTGAAGTCAATATTTTTTTAGGTTTTTTTTATTAAAAAAATGGGAATTATCAAAGGTTTATTACAAGAAAAGATTGTTAATTTTTATGATGAGATAAAAGATTTTTATTTTTTAGTTTTATTTAGCAATCAATGTGTAAAATGATTCTGTGCAAGGTAACAAAAGCTACAACTTCCAAGGAAATATGGAAGATCTTGGAAGAATAATTTGGCATAAAGGAGAGTGATATGTAACATCAGGTTATGTCACAAGCAAAGAAGTCAACCACAGATCTGAGAGTAGATGAACAAGACTCTAAGAGGAAAATAGAGCTTAGAGAATCCCACTCAAAAGTGGATGATGGTCGTTAAGACCATAAAATTGAAACCCATTATGAAAACATGCATATGGATGAAGAAAATGCAACACAGATTGTAGAGAGAGAAGTTGAAGCCTCTGTGTGTTAAACAGAGCAAGAGAAAATAAATGCTCAAGGACTCCACTGTAATGTGGATGATACAGATGATGGTGAATCCCATTGTGATGAGACACATGTGGATGATGACTTCAAAGTTATATGTGAATTGGTGAATCCAACCGCAGCTGATGGATTTGGTGAAGTTCAAATTGTCAATGAAATTGACAATGAGCACATGCATGCTCGGATATCCCACAATAGTGTGGATGAACATTATATTGATGATATGTGTGGTTTCTTTTTTGAAACAATGATTGATTGTGACAATATGGTAAGCGCAATGTTTTATGAAACATTGAAGGTTGAAGCTATCACTGTAGCAACACGATATGAAGCAGTTGGAAATGCTCATGAAGCAGTTTGTTATGTAGTAGTAGTTGATGATCAAGAACAAGATAAAGTGATTGAAGAGTTTTTGATGAGAATATCCACTAACAACATAATAGTGGAAGACAACCTCCATGTAGTTGAAAAGAAGACAGATGTAGAGCAGGAAGCTCTCATTGAAGATAATCATATTAAAGATGTTTTTAACATTGTTTTTTAATATGCACGTGTTCAGAATAGCATGGGCAAAGAAGTTGAAAGCAAGGTCGTTAATAACTTTCATGCAAATTTGAAGCTCATTGAAGAATGGATTCAGAAACCAATAGGACCAAATTGAAGCGAGTCAAACTCATGAATATAAATCACAAGAAGCAAAGGAAAGAAGACAGTTTGAAGATGCAATGTTTTTGCAGCAGTCCATGGTTGACCGAATATTTGAAGGAGAAAGTGTAAAAAACAGGATCCAATTTCTTTTCAGAACAAGTTCAAAAAAAGTCAAAGAAAATTACAACAGCAACAAGTAAACAAAGCCTACAACAAGAAAGTTCAACAGAGAATGAAGCAATTGTGAGGATATAAAATTTAGAAGAAGAGAAAAAGAAAATGCAAAATTGCGAAAGTCTTGAGTCATTGTAAGCCTAGCTGAGACATAGATCAGCAGTCGTGTTTGAATGATAATCGAGTCAAGTTAAGTTATGCTGAGTCATATGGTGGTAATTCAAGGGGGGGTGTTAGAAATAGTAATTACTCCCTCATGTTGGCTAAACATAGAGAGTCAGTTAACTGAGTGATTGAGTGGTTGAGTGTTTGAGTGTTGAGTCAAGTCAAGTTAAGTGATAGACAACTTTGAGTGTGTGATTGCATGTCAAGATATTTTAGGAAATTAGCTAGTTGGAAAAGGATAAATACCCTTCACCAGGTTCATTGTAAGAATCATGTTTTGTGTAATCAATAGAAGAGCCGCAACTAATGTGTTTTGTGTCTAAATGTATGTTTTGTCTCCTCCGCCTTTCCAACAATTTATATATAGCATAGCATCTTAGTCTCCAGACCGGCGCCAACAGGTGGGCACACGATGGTAATTGGTGCAAGCTGGAACCCAATAGGAATACAACAAGATTAATGATTCAATCTCCCTACCACCTCTCAATTTTCTATGAATACTTGACTGCAATCTGGAGCTCAATACCATCTATCTCTAGCTGCAAGTTGGAAATCAACACCACCAGTATCTCAATTTTCAATGAATATTTCACTGCAAGTCGTAGCTCAATAGGGGTACAACGTAAAGGAAATATTCCATTTGCGACCAGTGCTCAATTTTCTATGAATACTTGATTGCAAGCTGGACATCATTATGAGCACAATGTAAAGCCACACGTCTCACACTTTTCTATGAAGACTTGACTGCAATAACATAAATTAATCATTCCATTTGCCACCCGTTGCTCGCTACTTGAATTTGGAGTATGTATTGTTTAAAAATGATTCTTTTTTCCTGCACAACACCAACGAAAGAAATTGAAATGTTTGGAAACAAATTACCTTGATTTATTGGCAATATCAATTTTAAATTTGAGTTAAAGGAATTTGTAGGGTTTGTTGGACTACATAAGTGATGATGCTATATGGAATAATAATAATAAAATAGTAATTTTAGTCACTCTATGGTATTATTCCAACGATTATCAAGTGTTATCTCTATTAACTTATTTTTATTTCTTTTTATTTTATAGAATGGACAATATTTGACTTTAGTCATACTTTAATATTATTCCCACAACTATCTCTATTTTCTTTACTTTTACTTTTATTTTAGAGAAAAACAATACTAAAAATATTTATCTAATTAAAATTTGTGTTTAAAAATAAGGTCATGATTGATACTACTCCAAACACAATTTATATTTTCTTTTATCTTAAAAAAAACTACATA
>APFE030568177.1:0-10186 GCA_000404065.3 Pinus taeda
ATCCGCATCTGGGACCCGGTAACCATGTGCAAAGCGGCTACACCGCAGAGTCTGGCAACTGTAAATGCTATCACCATAAGTTCAGGACGAGTTATGAACTTGATCTCAATCCCCTTGTCCTGGTCCTGGTTGTTACACCACTCTAGCCGGAGGCTAGTAAGGGATTGGCCACCCGGCCTAGTCCCGAATAGAGACAGATGTTCACCTCTGTTAGGCAAAACAGCAAGGAAGTATATGTCAGAAGCCTCAATCTCGAGCTGAAGGCCTCCGATATAGAAACACTGATCCTGAACATGCCACCTCTCGACCAGCCACTCTAGAAATGGCACCTGAGCCCTCATGCCGGGTATGACCCAGTATTTGTACAAGCCGCATGCTCGCAAAGCATCAATGGTAGGTTGATGATTCAACGCGGCCAAATCAACATCTTCGTGCTCTTGTTCTCTCCAATCCAGCATGGTGGGTATCCTGCACACCATAAGAGGAGTTTTAGTAATCATAAAATCAAATTTGAATGATGAATTTGGAAGGTATGGGTTTGGGGGTGCGCTTTACATAGGGTACACACCCCGCCTTCAGGAACAGAGCATGGGTACGCACTTGGCCTGAAGGTAGGTTGTGTACCCCGACTCTTTTTCCTTTAAAGAAAAAGGTCGGGGTACGCAGGTTACCCATGGGCCACCTGCGTACCCCGAGGAGCCGCATCCCAAAAACCTCCTATGGCCTGCCAAAAAATCAAACCAAAACTTAAATCAAATTTAAATGGATGAAATTGAAAGAGAGGATGTTTGTGGAATTACCTGGAGGTGACGGCGTCCGATTCCGATGGTCTGGATTTCCGCAATCTCCACGGGAATTTTCTTGCCAAAAGCCCTTTTTTCAACCTCAACAGTAAAATGGTAAAAATGACATGGTAAAGGTCTTTTTATAGGTTTTTTGGATAAATAAATGTTATATTTGTTTATTTTTCACCATGGAAGGTCATTTTAATGCATTTTTGCCCATCTCAAACAGGTATGAGTAATGTGTCGCTTTTTGTGCAGGAAAGAGGGATTTTCAGGGAAACTTGTCATTTTTCACAAATCAAACATCAGAGTCATCTTTTAAGCCTTTTCTGACTCCTAAAATATGAAAAGATTGTCGAGCGTCTCTTTTACACTCGTTAAAACGAAATTAAAAGACGGTCCCCTTATAGCCCTTTTCTGACCGTAAAAACAGGAAAAGATTGCCGGATTTTGTCGTTTCAAATTCGATACTGGAAATAAAACGACGTGTCCTTGATCGCTTTTTACTTTTCAGGTCAAAGACACTAACTATGAAAATATCCTTGGTCGCAAGATCAAGCGGTTTCTCCTAGGTATTATTTTATACTTTTTCGGGCTTAGGAGACACAAATTTACGAAAAAATCCAATCTGGAGTCTTCTAAGTTTTTCAAGACTCTCTAAATATGAAAAACGCCGAGTTTCTCCTATACTGGACTCGTTAAAATTTCACAGTAAAGGACCTGTTCTATTACAAACAGGAACGGACCACTCCTTCTTAGGGTTCGAATCAAAAACTAAGTTGGACTCATCCGAAGGATGACCTTACAAACAAGCATATGTTATCCTCCTCAAGCTTGTAAAAAATAAAGAGGTACTTGCCAGAAATGGTGGGGGAAAAATGAGAAGAATGAGCCTATTGAATATCTTTTTGTCTCAAGAAAAACCTTACTACCACTCTTGAACACGACACTTGTTCATTCACCTGGGTTGGGAAATCCCTTGCCTCACAGTTGACCAAATCATTGACATTCTTTAGCCGGGTTATGGGAGTCGACTTTGAGTCATTCGTTACCAAACCATCTGTTGTGTTGTTATGTGTTCAAGAGGTCTGTAAATGAAACATTCAATCGAAAAATACCTATCGTCCATTTTATCATCCTTGAGTCAGTCCTTACAGCAACATTTCTTCAACTTGAACAATGATTTCGTGTTGTAGGCTTGCCTGCGATGGGTCGCTTTCTATCGACATCAGCACATTATCTAGAGAGTTGACTTAGAAATCATCAATACCTTGAATTCTGCATGCATCAATGGCATGTTTCTCGCCTTCGACGTCAGTTTTCATCATTGACTTGCGATCGAAGGATTCCATGAAATGTTCGACATCGACTCATTCATTCACATCTCATGGATTGTGCTGGGTACTTTGAGAACCATTGACATTACTGGTGGTCTCTCCCACACTTGTTAACGGTTTACATCATTGACCGGTAATCAAGTGGTTTCTACCATGTTCGACATCGACTCATTCATTCACATGGCTAGAATCGTACCAATTCGGGGAACAGAAATGAAGACCCTGGATCTAGTTTCCACCATCCAGGCTGCGAGGAGTTTTGTATTCATTATGTTGTAGACCAATCATAAACAGATGGCTGCGTCCATACTGTGTCTACAAAAGTCTATGATTATGATGTATTATGAAATCATTCTTGTACCAGAATAGTTAGTCCAATAGTTAAAGTTTTGATCTGAGTATGGGAATCTCCGACTCCGATTTATCCTTCCTCCCTGAAGTGGAGACCTCAGTAAATCTCTTCTTAGCTTCCATGAATGCTTCACAAGCAAGCTCCAAATCAAACTCAGCCTCTGTTGCCAGGGCTTTGTGAACCCATGTACTATCTTCTGGTTATTTCCCCTTGTCATCTCCTGTCACAATTCCACTTCGGAGCACTATATTTAGGTTCGGATCTTCCTCGCGCAACTCAGACCTCATCATCTATAGGTTTTGGATTAGGGGAGGTGGTAGCACCCCTTTATCATGTATCCTAACTATCAGTGTAGGATATTCTTCTTTTTGATGATAAAAAAGCATGCATTACTTACATGACAGATGTGTTGGATTAGTGCAATCACGGGCATAGTGACCTAGCCCTCCACAATTGTAGAAAATAAATTATTCATGGCCTCTACCAGGTCTTCCTCTACCTCAGCTTTGTCTGAGGCCTTGAAATTTTGTCCATGCCATCCCTATATTCTAGTCAATGGGTTATGTTTTTCCCTGAACCCTGTAGGTAGGATTTTTATCCATCATGAATTCATAGCTCCTACAAGTAAACTCATCACGTCTTATCGACCTACAAAAGTTGCAAAACAATTGTTGTGGTGTTTGCGCATACTTTTGTAACAAGTGGCAGTTCTGTGGCATGTTTTCTGGCTATCTGACAGATAGCACACCATAAAGCAGGCATCATGCTAGGTCCTACTTGAGCTTGTCACCTTAAAGGCATCAGTGCCTCTCCTGGAAGGTAATTTGCAAAGATTGGGCAATGGTCTTTGTCATGACACTGAATTTTGCATTGCAAGCCCATACCTCCTGATGTAATTCTGGTTGGACTGTCTTGTCCTGCTTCAAACTTTGCATATCAAGGCATAGATTTTGTAGCTGTGCGTGGATCTGCTGAACTCCTAGATTAGGATCTTGCATCAGAGTCTCATGTAGTATCATGGAAATCTCCAAGGCCTCTTCCTGATTTGTTATCTTTTGTTGCGACAACGCGCTCCTTAAGTGGGGTAGTAGCAAAGCCACAAACCACTCACGATGTTTTCCATCTATCAAATTCATATTGGCTTCATGGATTTGACACTTCAATCTTTGATCCAATTCCAAGGTGTCTCTCTTGGTTACATCAAAATCTCTTTGAAGCCCACAATTGACTCCGCCTCGGATTTAGGCCTGCTAAATTCCCAGTTTAGTGTATCCTGGTTGTCTGCTACTCTAGCATTTGGGTTATCGTTGGAGTACTTAATGTACTAGGTTAGTGCGTGATCATGCAGAGCACAAACCAATGTCACTTTCTTTATGCGATCATCTATAAAACCTTGAGCTTCCCATACAACCCTTATAATGAACTAGAATTTGTCTAGGTCCTCATTGCCCAAGCCTTTGAACAAAGGCAACTTCAGTGTGTTTACCATACTGAATTTTGGTAGAGGTGGAGGTGGTACGGGTAAAGTTGGAGGTGATGGTGGAGAAGACGTAGGTGGTATTTGCGGGAATCCTCATCTTCTGAATTGAATAGCACTTTACGGAGGGACCTTTGCTATCCCTTCTTCATCCCTTCATGAAGGTGAAACCAAGGGGATATACTCCGGACCCTTATTTCCTTCGTTTCTTTAACTTTTTTTGCTTCGCATAGTCCCAAACATCAAGGTAGCTTCATAACCTATTTTTCGCACAACAACATTTTAATCCAAGTATTCAAATATTTTATGTACTTACCTCACAAACCTTTGAAAAAGCGTTTCTCTACCTCCCTATAGCTGACTGAGGTGTTGACCACGAATTTAGTAACAAATCCTCCTATGACATGATCGAGACAGTGATCAACAGTGCACAATCTTATCCTCTGATGCTTCCAGCCATCACACTAGCTCTGGGGTCCACACAATAGGAATGTCAAGTTTCTACCTTCCTTGGCTATCCGCTAGCTTCGTGATCCACTCATATAGCTTAGTAGGGAAGGGGGAAATACATATTTTTTTGATCTTCATATATAGGTATCGGTCCAACCACTTCTCTGTTGATAGTCATGGATTTCTATTCTCATGTGCCAAAAACTCGTGAATCCATTTGTCCAACCAACCTTTGATTTCTTTCTTAGTTGGATTCCAATGATACGACATCACACATCCCTTAAACAGATTCTAGTCCCAACAATGGAACTATTTTTTGGCTTGAGGGGGCCTGACCTAGGTTCAATGTTAGTTATCCAAATAAATCCCTACACTACTGGCCCTTTCGGCATCAGCGCACAGAGCGTGGACTGAAGTCTCACCGGAAGTAGTAGGGGGGATGCTAGAGGAAAGTTTCCATACCCTTGAGATGGTTGTGATGTCAGTTTATCCTAGATATACCTACCTACATGCAAGTTTCTTAGCCCTCTGTTCCACCCTTCAGCACCTTCATAAAAGGGTACAATCACTTTCGCGCAGCCCTAACCTAGGGTTGAGGTACTTTCGAGCTCCTAGGGTAGTGAGCTGAAAAATATTCCCAACTAGCCTAAGTGTCCTACTTGCCTTATTAACCAATCTTAGTTAGCTTCACATAAACATATGTTCTTACTTATGTTCACTTAACCAATACAATTACATACATTCATGCATCATATAATAATTATAAGTGAAATTCATACCCAATATAATAGACGTATAAACAAGAGATAAAGATGAATAAATTATGGAATACTTCTCTTTATTAATACTCTTGGATGATTACAGACTCAACTTCCCCTACGCACTTAGCTATAGGGGTTCGCACACTTAGTTGTAGACTTCTAGACCTCTGCGCACTTAGTTGCAGAGGCTCTACCTATGCTACGACCCAAGACCTAGACTTCGAATTCAGAGATATCTCTCATACATCATATCTTAATTGCTTGATTGATTGATTATCACTTCTTAGAGCTTAGCTCTATGTGGACCATGGGTAGATCTTTTACAACTGACATTACATTTGCAAAATAAGGGTAGATAACCCTATGACTATTTAACATCTACGTGCTTCGCAATCACAAAATGCAAACTCTTTACACTTGGATTGCAAAATTTGACCATAGGTAGTGAAGCGATTTTTGTCGTGGGCCTATCTTCAGTCTATGCTGCCACTAAAATAGTTTCAAGTGAGGGCTTCACAACGTTTTTTTGTGCTTCCTCACTCTTCTTCGTAAGAACCATACCTGTTTTCTCAACTTAATGATTTCGAATTTCAACTACATGTTTTCTTTGAATTGTGACTGATATCTTTCTTGAAGAGGGGGTCTCCTTTTTGCGCATTTCTTAATGAATTCCCATTTTACAGCAACTTCTTCCATAGTTCTCATAGCTAGTCCAGGGCTTGGAGGGTTGATGTTGACAAAGTTGTAAACTAGTTGTTGCTTTATTCTGATTTCTTCCATTTGTTCCTCGACTCGGGGAACAACCCTGGCATCCCCTTATTTAGGCCTCACGATCTCTACGTGTTCCCTCTATGGCTCTGGATTCATTGCAGTGTCTTATCGGGTAGTGTCTTTGACAGCCTCTTCTTGCAGTTTCTTGGCTACTTGACCATCCTCTTCCATATGATCAAGAATTGTTTTTAGCCCTTGCAGGTTATTCTTATCAGCAACATCCTATCCTAATGGTTCTGTAGAAGTAATACCAGCGATAGCTTCTTCATTTTGTCCTTCGGTTGACACTGGTTCTTGTGTGGCAGTGACGACCACCTACCCCTCAATTTTCTCAATTCTTTCCCCGATCAACACTGGTTTTTGAGTAAGAGTGTCGATAATGGTGCCTCTAATTGTCCCAATGAACTTTAGGATTAGGGGAGAAGCTTTTTCTTTCTCAGTGTCTAGTGGAGTGGAATTTCCTTACCCCTTTTGGAAAATACGCAAGAATGGGAGAGAAAAGAATAATTTCATTAATTTTCATTCTCTTAATGCCTACTAATGTATGCCCTCCTCCTCCTTCCTCTATGTTCACCAGTTGTTATATGCTCCCTCTTTTTCCTTCTACCTATGCTTCTTTCAAATTTTCCTTCGGCATGATGACCGACATGGGTTCCTGTGGAGTAGTGTCGACTGCGGCCCCTATTTCTTCCAAAGGTTCCACATTCATTTAAACAAGTGGTGCTGGTTGTTGCATGAAACAACTACCTACATTTACATCCAAAGGTTCTTCAACTACTAGGATAGGTGGTTCTGGTTCTTGTTTGTTAGCACCACCTACATTTTCAACCAAAGGTTCTTCAATTTCTTGGAAAGGTCATGTTGGTTCTTGTTTGTCATCACCACCTTTAATTTCATTCAAGGGTGGTGATTTTCCTCTTCAATTGGTAGTTGATTCTGGTTCTTATGGAGCAGTCTCAACTTCACTCTCTTCTATCTCCATTGTGTCTATTTCTAATGGGCAAACAGGCGATTTTGGAGCAGTGTCGTCTATGGCATCTTCTTCTGTTGCTAACTATTCCTCCTATTGCCTTGCAGGCACCATAGCCACAAGTTCTTCCTCTGCTAGCTCGGTGAATTGTTGCCAAGCCATAGAGGTTCATGACAGAGCATGCACCACCAATAATTTAACCAACCCATGAGTTGTGAGAACCACTAATGGTTTTCGAGACTGGTGGGAAAATTGTGTCATTAATTGAAGGTTGCTCCATAGAAAGTATGACATGTCTAAAGAATGAACTTGCGCATGCCGAAACTGAAGGCATGCAAGGAATTTGAAATGGAATTTAAAGAGTGTAGAAAACTGAAATTCGCAGGTAACATACCTCATAAAAAAATATGCCACCTTAGCCCATCTATATGGTAGATATTTACAATCATACCCTCTTCCTTTCTGGACCGATGTCTCCCCAACCTGCAAAAAAAATTCCGGAAACTATGGTAGAGGAGACTTCTGAGAGAACTGCTTTTGACCTCCTCTCTATAACCCACTGACAATAAAATAACTTCCTCCATAACGTAAATATCCGATCCACAAAATTATGGAATGATTTCCTTCCAGTTTTAACGAAAATTCAACTGTGATAGCTTTGTCAAATCCTTGTAGCCTCTCAAAATACACACCATCCTGCATCTATGAAGACTTGCTAAACATTTGCATCGCATCAAATCTTCTTTGTGTTTTTTGGTTCATGTCTCACAACATGCCCACCCATTCTACAACGAGTCTGTAACAACACTTCAAAGTGAAAACAAACCATTGAGGAGGGGTGTCGGCAGGTAGATTTGTAGTGAGAGAGTTGTGATAGTGATGGGGTGTAGTGACAGTGAAATTCGGGAGGGTAATGGTGAAATATGGAAAAATCCATGGCGAATAATGGTAATAATGAGTGGAAATTGTGGTAATTACTTTGCAACATTGGAAAGGGTCATTCATTAATACAATAGTACTAATTTCAAGTCCCGATGCATATAGGTAATTGTGCGAAGTATGGTGGAAATCGTGGAGTGTACGCACTTAGAACAAGGTTCAATAATGATAATAAAAATTCATTATTGCAATTCAATTATGGAATATTTTTGATTTATTATAGTACCTCCCATCAACTAAGGGATGACCATTCTCGGTCATATCGAGTCATGTCAAATGAATTATCAGTTCAAATCCACAAAGTTGATTGGGGACGTACCTAGCGACGTGCCTTGGCAGAGTAACAACAACATAGGAGTGACAACATTGGGGGGTAACATCATCGAGGGAGTAACAACACCTGAAGAGTAACAACACTGATTGAACACTTATCCAAAATCACCATGGAGTAACAACACCAGAGGAGTAACAACATCGGGGTACTTAGATGGAACCTCCATGGAGTAACATCACCGAAGGAGTAACAGCACCAGGGTACATAGACGGAATCACCATGGAGTAACAACACTGTAGGAGTAATAGCACTGTAGAAGTAACAACACTGGGTACTTAGACAAAGTTTCCATGGAGTAACAACACCAGAGTTGTAACAACACCGAGGTACTTAGACACAATCTCCATGGAGTAACATCGCTGAAGGATTAATAGCACCAGGGTACTCAGACGTAATCACCATGGAGTAACAACACTGGTAGAGTAACAACACTAGTGAAGCACTTAGATTCACCACGAATAGAGTGACAACACTAGAGGAGTAATGACACAGGGAGAGTAACAACATCAGAGGAGTAACAGTGCTAGTGAGGTATGTGCAAGGAAAATATTGATAGATTAGTAACAACAATTTTTTATATTACACACGCACACACACACAGACATATATATATTATTTTTTAGATTAGGGGTGTAGAGGAAAAATTCCCTGCACTAATAACTTCAAAACCAAAGTTATCGGATAGATATGTAATAAAGGAGTCTCTTGAAGCTCAATGATGATATAATATGAGGTGATATTGCTGGTTAATTTTATATTTATTCCTCTCGGTAATTAATTTATGTTCTTGGGTAAATTTCTTACAAGTGGTATCAGAGCCATGCCCCGAAGTTAGCCAAGTGGATGAATCCTCGGAATGTCGAACGAAGGTGGTGGGCCCCGGTAATATCACGATGGGATCCGTGGATGAGCTCGGTTAGACAGGAAGTGTGCTTCGGATTCTTCATGGACGTGTCCTGGTCCCAACATGGTGAAGAGGAGTTGACTTGGCTCCGATACCAAATTGTTAGGTAAACTTGACTCAGGATAGAGTCAAAAGTTGACGAGGTTAAATAGTGATGGTTTTGGGGCACATGGTATTGTGCACCCATGGTATTCTGCCCATGGTATTATATGTAATGGAAGCCTATAAAAGGCTGGAAGGACTTCATTGTAATGCATGGCCTGGAGGTGAGCGGTGAAGGCTCACTTGGCCGGATTGGCCAGGGTTTTGGCCAAGGATAATGAAATTTCATTATGATTGGGTTTTTCCCCGGATTTGGGGTTTTCCCGGATAAACATGTGTATTTATGTGGTTATGGTTAACAATTGGTATCAGAGCCATGGTTGAGGGTTTGGGCTTCTAATGTATGCCTTCAATGAAGGATTTATTTTAGCCCAATGGAAATGGTGTTGCAGAGAGCAGTCCTGTAACAGAGCCATGGCTGACTTCATTCAAGGAGTAGAGCAACTTCGTTTCTGATTTGAAGGAATCAGAGAGGAAAGCATTGCAGGAGTTGAAATGTGAGATCAAGGAAGCAATCACGAAAAATGAATTCAGCGAGCATAAAAACGCGAAATCTGATGGGATCAAGAATTGAACCCGTCACCTGTTGAGAGGATGGATCAAAATCACAGCAGCAGTAAACAAAAAAAATAATAATAATTAATGAAGTCAAAATTATTGCATGTAAATGGGCATATTACTGTAAGACCTGGTAAGGCATGTGTACCCCTCGGTGATCACCGGTAAAGTCTGGGTTAGACCTAGGTGATAGGGGGGATGTCAGGTTAACAATACCTCGAGTAAAAACTTTGAGGGGGGTAAGAGCTAGAGTGAGCGGGATTGTCTCACTTAGCAGGTTTGGCTGGAGTTAGTCAAGGAACCCCAAGTCAAGGTTAAGGGGGGAAATTGTTAGGTAAACTTGACTCAGGATAGAGTCAAAAGTTGACGAGGTTAAATAGTGATGGTTTTGGGGCACATGGTATTGTGCACCCATGGTATTCTACCCATGGTATTATATGTAATGG
>APFE030568181.1:4914-55856 GCA_000404065.3 Pinus taeda
ATAAAATTTAAAATTTATTAATATTGAAGAAACAAAAAAGAAGACATAATTATTGATTAAAAAAAAGAGATTCTTATCAATACATTTTTATAGAAGATTACGTGAAATTTTGTAATTAAGGAGTTTATGGAGTTTCAATTATTACTTATATACTTAATGGACTTATTACAGATAAAAACACATATTATTTTATTAATTAGATTGTAATAAAATATATTATTTTATTAATTAAATTTAATTAGATAATGATGATAATTAACACCTTTAAGATATTATTTCTAATTTTTTAGAAGTAATTTATTATTAGGGTTGAAAATCATCAAGACAAGTGTTTCAAAATCACTATGTATTTGTTGATGACCTTAGTTCAAGAAGTTTGGTGAACAATTTGTTTCCCCAAATATGTGGGTTCAAGTCCTCACAGACATGTTGTAATAGTGGTAACCAATCATTCAAAGTTATTGAGTCTCCAAATTTTTTTGTTGGATAATTTATGATAAAGTGCTCACATCTTCAACCTTCTTAATGTCACTCCCCGTACAGGGTGCGCATATAGGATGACTCACTCAAACTTGGGATGAGGGCCAAAGCATATGGAAGGGAAGGCAAACTGACCTCCACCTGGTCGTCTGCATGCATACATGTGTGCCAAATGAATAGAGGGGAGCAAGGTAAATCGAAAGAGTTTGCAGTGCAACATATTTGTTTTGTGCAAAGTTTGGGAAGGTATAATTGACCTAGTTTTTGAACTACGGAGGAAGGCTACCACTCATTATGGGAGGTAATTGGTAAGGCCAAGGGAATTATTTTGAGAGGTGGTGAAATGGAGATCAGTTTGTGAATAATGAATTCCTTTACATTCATTTAATCAACCAACCATGTAGAGCGAAGAATATAATTGGAGTTGATGGATTAGCAAAATTAATTCATGGAACTGTTGAGGCTCGGGCGTTTGGTATTTATCCTTGGAGGAAGCTTTTTCAGGTGAAACTCTCCAACTCCGGAGCCATCTCGTAGAGCCTCAAGCAATTTCAGGTTTGGACTTTTGGTTATTCCAATTTGGAATTCTATTTTTTTCTTAGATTCTCTTTCCATTGGCTTAAGCTCCATCTCTAGTTTTGTGGGATTATGGTTTTTCTTTCCTTCTCCAGGTTTAATTATTCTGGAGGGACTATTTCTTCATATGGACTAATTCCAAGCATCTCTTCCTACTCTCCTTTCTCTTCTTTTCCTTCCTCTCACTCCAACTCTCTCAACATTCCCCTGGTTTATCTCTACCTCTATAGCCTCTCCCACTATGACTCCTCTCTCCTCCTCTGTTCTCCATTGCTTCCCTCCCCAATTTCTCCTCTGCCCTCCTACCATCTTGGTATTTTATCCCTCATTCACCCATCTCTCTGTGTACTCCCTCTACTCTAATTAATTTCCATCTTCATTTCCTCTATGTTTATGTTAGGCCCCTATACTACTAGTGTAACCCCTTATTATTATTAGTACAACCCCCTTATTATATTGATGTACCCATGTAGTGCCCATATTTTACTATTGTGCCCCATAGAAGCCCACTATTGTTATTATTGTGCTATTACATTATTATTGTTATGTAGGCTATGATTATATAATGACCCCTTAGACTCCTATATATAGAAAGGAGGTCTTTTCAATTGTATCATCAAGAATTGTTCATTTATGTATGTAAGGAGGTTTTCCCCCGAAGAGGCTGAATTCTAAGGCGTTGATCTATCTTTTCTATCTTTTCTTGAGCTGGTTTCATAACATTTGGTTTCAGAGCTTTGGAGTCTACGGTTTCGCTGCTCCAAACAAGTCATCGTATAAGTTTCGCTATAACTTGTTTTCTACCACGTTTCAGAAGCTAAAGAAAAAACCCAGTTGAGATGAAATCGCGCTGAATTGTGGGTCTTAATTTTAGAACGTTTCGCACTATATTTGCGGAGATATGATATGAGGAAGTTGGTCTTTTTGCAGACTCCTGAATTACATTCCAAACAGGTGACCTAGGGAAAATCGTCATAAATTTCTCTCTAAGCATCGGATTGAAATTTCACAAAAAGTACAGAAAGAGGAGCACTGTAGTTTCTTATAATATTTTAGAGCCAAAGGTCGAAAGTGACACGTGCACTTCATACAGTTCACTCTTCTAGAAAGGTCTATAATCAGGTCATGTGGAAGATTGCCATAAATCTTCATTGGGAAAATCGAATGGGGTCAGACTGGTGCATTGAAAGAGGACACAGAGGGCTACTGCAAATCACAAATTCAAAAACTTAAAGATCTGAAAGTACAGATACAGTCGTTTCAAATCGAGCTCTTAAAAATCAAGAAAAAACAAAGATGAGGAAGTTTGAATGGGGAAGGATCTGGTAAATTGGTACTTCAGATGGGCAGCGAATATTTTTGATCTACATGGTGTACCAGTTTACAAAAGTATGTATTGCATCTTCATATTTAGAACCAGATCAATTTTTATGGTATAAAGGGCTTTGTTCTCGTAAACGACTTGTTGTTACGTGGTCAATTCTCACTGAGGAAATGATAGCACATTATGAGGATACAAAGAGCAACACCTTCTTTAGAGCAACATCACAACAATTGGAAAGAGTAAAAGGGCTTTGTGACATACTGGAAAGTAAAATTATGGCAGCAATGAATTCTACCCCACACATCTATGAAGATGGAAGTGTTGTTTCTCCTAGCCTTCCACAACCTACAAGGGTTACACCACAACAATTGGAAGAAAAAAGAGAAAAAGGGCTTTGTTACAATTGTGATAGCAAATGCACTAAAGGTCATAAGTGTGTTGAGAAGAAATTATTTTACATAGAGTATGAAGAGGAGGAAGAAAAGGATCAAGAAACATCAAAAGAAGAGGATATACGCCAAGATCCAACCCCAGGGATAGAAGAAATGAATCAGACCATCTCTTGTAAAGCATTGGCAGGAATTACCACTCCTCAAACTATCGAGATAGAAGGACATATCAAGAAGAAAAATGTTCAAGAAGTGAAAGATCATATTGAGCATCAAGAAATGAATCCAACCATATCTTGTAAAGGATTGGAAGAAATTATCACTCCTCAAACTCTAAAGATAGAAGGACATATCAAGAAGAAAAAGGTTCAAGTGGTGAAAGATCACATCGTGCATCAACAAGTTCTCCAACTTTTAAAGGATAATGCCACTTTGGTGCAAAATCGAATGAAATAACAGGTAGATCAACATCGTAGTGAATTTTTTTTTGATGTAGGTGATTGGGTATTTTTACTGCTACATCTCAAGCAAGCTATTTGTGAGAAGGAAATGTTGGCAATACTACATGCACTTAAAAAATGGCGACCTTTCCGAATGGGAAGACACTTCATGGTAAAAATGGATCATGATAGTCTTAAATACTTTTTAGAACAACTATTATCTTTAGAAGAACAAAAAAAATGTGTCACAAATATGTTGGGTTATCACTTTGACATCATCTATAGAAAATGGAAGCAAAATTTTGTTGCAGATGCACTCTCAAGAAAGGATGAGGATGTCGAAGCATTGTTTTATGTTATTTCTATTATCCAACTAGATTGGATAAACGAAGCAAGGGATGAATCAAAGAAGGATGAAGAAGTATGGCCACTTATTCAAAAGTTGCAAAAGATCCCAATTCAAACAATATTGCTAGAAATTGAAGAGGAAGGAAAAATCATATTGGAACCTAGGGCAGTCACAGAAACAAGAACCCAATAGCTACGAAATCAATCAATTTCAGAGTATCTCATCAAGTGGAAGAACTTACTCGCTGAATATTCCACATTGGAGGACAAGAAGTTTATACAGAAGCATCAAGAACTACTCAAGTGTTGAGGACAACACTTTTTGAAGGAGAGCGGCATATTAGGCCCCTATACTACTAGTGTAACCCCTTATTATTATTAGTACAACCCCCTTATTATATTGATGTATCTATGTAGTTCTCATATTGTTACTATTGTGCCCCATAGAAGCCCACTATTGTTATTATTGTGCTCTTACATTATTATTGTTATGTAGGCTCTAATTATATAATGACCCCTTACACTCCTATATATAGAAAGGAGGTCTTTTCATTTGTATCATCCAAGAATTGTTCATTTATGTAATGTAAAGGAGGTTTCCCCCTCAAAGAGGCTGAATTCTAAGGCATTGATCTATCTTTTCTTGAGCCCACTATTGTTATTCTGGAGGGACTATTTCTTCATATGGGCTAATTCCAAGCATCTCTTCCTACTCTCCTTTCTCTCCTTTTCCTTCCTCTCACTTCGAATCTCTCAACATTCCCCTGGTATATCTCTACCTCTATAACCTCTCCCACTATGACTCCTCTCTCCTCCTTTGTTCTCCATCGCTTCCCTCCCCAATTTCTCCTCTGCCCTCCTACCATCTTGTTATTTTATCCCTCATTCACCCGTCTCTTTGTGTACTCCCTCTACTCTAATTAATTTCCATCTTCATTTCCTCTATGTTTAATCGATAGGCTTTCCATTTCATCCCCAACCCAAATGCTCTTCCCTTAATTATGGTTAGACATAGATTTACTGGATTGCATCACAATAGTAGGTGGACATGCCCTAATATCACCCACCCTTCTTTTTTTAGTTCAACCTCTTCCTGTGATACTTGAGCCCAAGCAACTGCCATAGCAACAATAGAATGCTACAGAGACATAATCCCTGCAATCGTTTAAAAGGTTATCTCTGACGTGGAGGAACAAGTCTGGAAATATTAAAGATTCATTCTTAATAAACATGTAGAGTAGGAGACAAGATAATAGATGCCAGACATTGGCAATTCTACTAGGGCCACAACAACCTCCTATATGCAAATTGTCAAATTTTATTGACATATAAAAACTTTAATAGGAAGGGTTCTCATAGACAGGGAAGACACACAACAAGAGTTAATTATACACATGGTAGTCCTACTTGAAAAGGTGGATAAAATAATAGAAAGGTCACACTTAAAGCCAAGAACCTGAAAAACATGAACCTTTCTTCATCTGACCCCGACAGAGAGCCACAACCATTAGGCTGTGAGGACATCCCTACAAAATGGAGATAAACACAAAAATATTGTGCAACAACACTTCAATTTCATGTTGCTTTTTTATGTTATTAAGTTTAGTTCTAGTTTCCTATGCTATAAATTGTTCCAATTTTTGGTTATCAGACTCTCAAGTAGAGAATAGTATGAACAATCATAAAATTTTGTGCTTATGCTACTCGTCTGGTTTCCCAAGTGGATGTCTAGTAGCAATAAATATTGATGCATATATATGTGCTGAAAACTTGACTAAACTAAGAGGGGGGAGGGGTGAATCAGTTTAGTATATTCATGGAAATTATCTTTTTTTCTTCAATCTAACTAACTGAACCATTACATGAGCAACTTAGCAGATGATGACCAACAATTTGAATATGTGAACAACAATTAATAATAAAACTAAAACATCATATCAGCACATAATAATAATGCATATTGACACCAAATATATGTGGAAACCCATAAAAGGAGAAAACCACGATTTCATTATTGTTGTGATGCAAAGGCAAGCTCCTACTCATTACATCTGATTTTCTGTAGGCCCCAACCTATAGGAGGCTGCTACCTCAATTTTCTACAAGTTGCAACATGCAATGAAGCTTCAACTCCCATATGTTTTCTGTAGGATACAACCCACAGGAGGCTCCTACCTCAACCAGATCCAGCTGGATATTTATCAAGCCTCAAGTTGAAATGAGAATACCATGCCCTAATGCAAACAAGAAATAACAATGTGTTGGTTTACCTACTCATAATTCTACATATCTTTGTCTTCATTTCTGCATCTTCTTCCCTTCAAATATGCTTCACATAAACTTCATAAGTGCTAGGTAACTAGTGCATAATAGTTCAATCAACTCTCTCTCTCTTCCATTCTCTAACCTCTATATCCCTTCCAACATCACATATTTTATAGAAATAGTTTGTTGGCTGTTTGTATCCCACATAAGAATATGAAGTGAATAGGCTTGACTATTTTCCTTCCACTCATTCGTTTCCAAACTTTTCAGATCTTGAATATTGGAACACAAAAATAAATAATCCATCTGATATTAATTGCAGCCATATGTAATGATTAAATGCATCAATCTAATGCCAACAACAAGTAACAATATTTATCCTTAATGCATCACAACAATATTTGCAACATATTTGCCTTTGCATCACAACAATTAAGCTTAATCAATAATTTCACATTACAAATTTTTTAATATAGTAATCTTTATCAAAACATTTTAATGTATCACAACTCCTCCTCCTTCTTTTGCTCCTTTGCCTTCTTTTGTTGCTTGATTCTCATTGTATTGTTGTTGCTCCTTGCCTTGTCGTACTTTTCTTCTTGTTGCTCCTTTGCTTGCTATTCTTTGTGCCACTCCTTTGCTTGCTATTCCTTTTCCATCAATGAAAATATTGCCAACAATCCCCCCCTTTGGCATTAATGGAAACACATTCATCCTCCACCTTTTGTCTTGAAATATATTACTCATTGCTGCCCATAACCTTTGCTTACCTACCCCTTTGACATCAATGGTAAGGGGTTATAGATGACTTATAGCTTGTAAAAGAGTCCACAGTGTAGCTGCCATCATGGTTTTAATGATTTAAAACATGCAATGTATTGTTCTGCATCATTGACTAAAGGCTACTCCTAATGGTTTATTAGAGCTTCTCCAAATTGAATGAATGTTGCTCCATAAACATTGCTCCAAATACATGCTAGGTAAATATTGTATTTTGAGTATTTCAGAGGAATTATTATGAGCATCATCCAAAATATGGTTATACAATGGTCTAGCTAGACCCACAAACTATTCTTCCATATTA
This sequence comes from Pinus taeda, assembly GCA_000404065.3. NCBI lineage: Eukaryota > Viridiplantae > Streptophyta > Pinopsida > Pinales > Pinaceae > Pinus > Pinus taeda. The sequence goes on from APFE030568181.1 coordinate 11,821, forward strand.
TCAAGAAATTGTTCTAGGTGCTCGACAAGTTCATGTGGGAAAGTTTCTAGTAAGTTGGTTGTCTTCTTGTAGAACTTATCAAGCCACAACTCTGCAGTTGACTGTTTCCATTGCCCTTTCACTAGCTTCCTAAGTGGTGTTTACAAATACTCATTTGTAAAGGACTGGACTGGCTCTATTGTATCACAAATTTTATGTAGTGTTGCATCAATGCGTGCATAGATTGTGTTCTGCAATGCAGTATCACGAAGCATCTGGCTAATTTGTGTTACATTCGAGAAGGGACTGAATGGATGACAACCAATTTTACATATCCAGTTGGAAATTGGCCTATGATGTATATGGGAAGCTTTTTCATAAGGTACAACCAATATACCAACAACTGATGCTAATCTAGCTAAAATGTGGCATTGTGCTAGTTGTGGAACAACATATATTTTCTCTACTTCTAAGACATAACTGAGGGGTATTTGATTATTCTCATGTTGAAGAACAATTATAACATCATTTTTGGTCCATACTTGACTTTCACTTTCCATCAATATCTCAGGATCTACACCAGCTAGAGACAACACAAACAACGAAATTAAACGAGTGCTATATGTCCTGTAAAGTTCTTGCTACTTCTTTCTGTTCCCTTTCTCTCTTTTGTCCTTACTATATTTGGAGCTGTAAGTTACCCAAATAGGTCTAGGTTTTATAATAGAATCCCCAGAATCAGTTGAATCTGACATCCACATCTGCCATAGGAAAAATGTACTTGAAAGAGAAGGATTTGCAGCTTCAAGCAATCCAACTACCAGAACATCTACATAACGCTCCATTTCTTCTTTGAGAATGGAACCATCTAGTTATGTTCTAGTTTGGAAATGAAAAAGACCATCTGTATTTGTCTCATGGAGAGAGTGACAATGTAGAGATTTTGACACAACAATCGCTAACTTCTCATGACGATGAAGGTTGCGGGGACCCCCAATAACAACAACCTCTTGTATAACATGAACAATCCTTTTAACCCCCATCTCAATGGCCTTCATATCAATACTATAGTTGTGGCATACTTCAGAAATATTGTAATGATTGTGGTTTTGGAACATTATAACAGGAACAAGTAACCGATTGACCAAATCAACGGTCTCAAACCTGACATCTGGAGCTAAAACATGCTCAATAGTTGTAGAAATGAGGGCTCCAAGTAGTCCTATGAAGAGCTCAACAGTGGAGCCTGGACTAACAGGACCTTGGCCTCTTGAAAATGAATATATGACAACCTTGGAATTGTTATGTAACTTACACTACTTTCCTCTATTTCTATCTTTTCATATGTGCATGGACCAACAAACACATCTATGACAACATCTCTGCTTGAACCCAACCATACTTGCGATGCTCCCCCTCCACCATAGAGATACCGGTAAATGTAATTTTCCTTGCTACTGCTTCATCTGTTCAAGTGTAAGTTCTTCAATTTTCGCATGCTTTAAAGCCTCAATATCAACTTCTTTGTTCCTAGGATCCATCTAAACCTTATCAAAGTTAAGAATGAATAATGCATTTGGCACAGGTCCTTTTATTTATGCAACAGAATAGGAAGCATCTTAAAAGTTAAAAAAATAGGTGTATAGTCTTTCGAAAGTTAGTTCTATAGTCGTTTCTTCAACTTCAAGCAATGGAACCTCTTTTCCATATTCTCTCTCCCTTTTTGAACCAACATGCACCATTGCGTTCTTCATTACTTGTTCAAATGCTATAAGCTCTGGCTGCCCAACATGAATGGCGTTATATTGAAGGTCATGTTCAATATCGAGTGGTAAAGCAATCTCCAGGCATGTAGGATGGTGTGAGGGAAAGCTTGTTCTCATAAAATCCCCCAACATGTGCACATCCAAAGAGTACCTATATTTGTCTGTATTTGTCTCATGGAGAGAGTGACTGTGTAGATATTTTGACACAACAATTTATAACTTCTCATCACAGCAATTGCTAACTTCTCATGACGATGAAAGCTGCGGGGACCCCAATAACAATAACCTCTTGTCTAACATGAACCATATTTTTAACCTCCATCTCAATGGCTTTCATATCAATACTATAATTGTGGTGTGCTTCAAAAATATTGTAATGATTGTGGTTTTGGAACACTATAATAGGAACAAGTAACCAACTAGCCAAATCAACGGTCTCAAACTTGACATTTGGAGCTAGAAAATGCTCAACAGTTGTAGAAATGAGAGCTCCAAGCTGTCCTTTGAAGAGTTCAACAGTGGAAATAGGACTAACAGGACCATGACCTCTTGAAAAAGAATATACAACAACCTTGGAATTCTCCTGTAACTTACATTACCTTCCTCAGTTTATATCTTTCCATATGTGCATGGACCAGCACACAGATCTATGACAACATATCTGCCTGAACCCAACCATACTTGTGATGCCCCCCCTCCACCATAGCGATGACGGTAAATGTAATTTTCTTCGTACTATTTCATCTGTTCAAGTGTAATTTCTTCAATTTTTGCATAATTTAAAGCCTCAATATCAACTTCTTTGTTCCTAGGATCCATCTGAACCTTATCAAAGTTTAGAATGAAGATTGCATTTGGCACAGGTCCTTTTATTTCTGCAATAGAATATGAAGCATCTTCAAAGTCAAACAAATAGGTGTACAGTCTTTGGAAAGTAGGTTCTACAGTTGTTGCTTAAACTTTAAACAATGATACCTCTTTTCCATATTATGTCTCCCTTGCTGAACCAACATGCACCATCGTGTTCTTCACTGCTTGTTAAAATGCTATAAGCTCTGGTTGTCCAACAAGAATGGAAGGTCATGTTCAATATTGAGTGGTAAAGTAGTCTCCAGGCATGCATGATGGTGTGAGGGAAATCTTCTTGTCATAAACCCCCCCAGCATGTGCATATCCAAAGGGTACCTATATTTGTCTTATGGAAAGAGTGACTGTGTACAGATTTTGACACAACAATTGCTAACTTCTCATGATGCTGAAGGTTGTGGGGATCCCCAATAATAATAACCTCTTGTCCAACATGAACCATATTTTTAACCTCCATTTCAATGGCCTTCGTATCAATACTATAGTTGTGGCCTGCTTCAAAAATATTGTAATGATTATGGTTTTGGAACACTATAATAAGAACAAGTCACGACTGGCCAAATCAACGGTCTCAAACCTGAAATCTGGATCTAGAACATGCTCAATAGTTATAGAAATGAGAGCTCCAAGATGTTCTATGAAGAGTTCAACAGTGGAACCAGGACTAACAGGACCCTGGCCTCTTGAAAAAGAATATACGACAACCTTGGAATCGTCCTTTAACTTACACTACCTTCCTCTATTTCTATCTTTCCGTATGTGCATGGACCAGTAGACAGATCTATGACAACATATTTTCCTGAACCCAACCATACTTGCGATTCCCCCCCTCCACCATAGCAATATCGGTAAATGTAATTTCCTTCCGGCTGCTTCATCTGTTCAAGTGTAAGTTCTTCAATTTTCGCATACTTTAAAGCCTCAAGATCAAATTCTTTGTTCCTAGGATCCATTCGAACCTTATCAAAGTTTAAAATGAATATTGCATTTGGCACAGGTCCCTTTATTTCTGCAACAGAATATGAAGCATCTTCAAAGTCAAACAAATAGGTGTACAATCTTTGGAAATCCGCTTCTACAGTCGTTTCTTCTGTTATCACTCAGGTTGTTCCCCAAAACTTGTGAGAAAAGGGAATATGGCCGAGGTAACCACTAACCAATATTTTAGATGCCATTTCTATTCAAATTGCATCCAGAGAGGGCTCTCTCTTTATAATTTAACTTTGTTTTTTGAAGTTTTTATGCTAGTTAGGATGTGCAAAGTTTTGTTTTAAGTTTGTTTGGATGGTGATTTTAAATAGAGCTAGGATGCAAGTCTGAAAGAGATTATTCCATTGGGCAATGGAGTTTATGAAGATGGACTGCTGAGTGTGTTTATGTGATGATGGGAAATACTACAGAGCAAGATAATCAGTTTTGGAACAATATTGAAAGCTAGAAATTGATGGGATGTAAGCCAGGGGGTAAAGGGCAGTCAAGAATCCTTTATCATGGTGGCAGAGGGAAGGTGCATGAATATTTTCAAGGAGTAGTGAAGAATTCCTTGGCAATTTTCAAAGTGAAAGAATTAGTGGAAACAGAAGCATCTAAGAATTTCTGTTTATGCTAGTTCCGAAGAAAACATAAATAACAGCAGGAATTGAACACAGAGTGTATTTAAACAAGTTCTGGGCTATTCTTTTTCCCTGTTGTTCAGATTATGAAACATATATGAAATTTGCAAACATATAAAACACAAAAACACAGTTTAGAATAACTTATTGAGCCAAAGAAATACACATGAATTCTGTAGTAGAGCCCAGAATCATCAAATCCACATTCAGAAGGTCCAACAGCAATGCATTTCAATAGCCCTTGTATTAAGAAATATCAGAGTTACAGCACAGTCCAAGAGGAGAATCACCAACCCCGAATACATTCCTAGGGGGGGTATTTATACAAAAAGAGAGTTACAAAATATCTTGTGGATAAGATATGAAGTAATAATTTCCTTCACCTACTCTATTAGAGAAATAAATGTAGAAATAAAGGTAGGAGTTATTGTGGCTGTGCTGGCTACTTTAACTGACAAGATATTTTAGACTTTTCAACCCAGGAATTTGGCTGGTAGCTGTCTTTAATTTGCATTCCTGTGTCGCTGTCCTGATCCATTCACCTGCTCTTGATTTATCTTTAATGTGTCCTGATCCTCGCTTGAGCTCCTTCCTTCATATCTGGCACATGTCTTGCTTTTTGACCAAGTGTACATAGGCAAAAAGATCCAAATTACCTAGGTAAAACTTCCAGCATACTCTGCCACCACTGTTCAGTAGGAAACTGATGTCTTTGTAGTTTCACAAGTGTTTCATCAGCCTCAGTATACCTGTAAAAGTTAGGCTTGACTTGAAAAAGATGATTTATTTCATGTTCTATAAAAAACAAATTTTCCAATTTGTCATATAAACTCTGTCTGGAAGGAGGTCCTGTGTCTTCTGAAGTGTTAGATGATGCAGTGATGTAATTTGTTACATACATGTTTACCCTGTGAGCATACTGTTGATGTGATAACAGTTTTTGATTTCTTGTTAGTAAATTGGGTAGACCCTTCTGCTGCAAGATTGTGAATTTATTTGTGAAGGCATTAATGTCCATTTGCATCTCTTGGAACTTCCTCTCCAGTGTCTGTACAAAATTTCTCATTGTTAGCACCTTCTTTACTGTCAAAATGGTGCCTGTCCTGTCCGAGATCTCTAAAGCTGCTAGTTGTTCCTTAGTATGAGTATTCAAAAAATGGATCAACCTATTGGCCTGCTCAGGCATATTTCCCAATGTTGCCTTGGCCCTTTGACTTTGCTCTTTTTCCCTTTCTATCAATTCAATTTTTTCATAGATTGTTTGAATTGATAGCCATTGGTCAGTAATGGACTAGCCAATCTTGTTCCACAAAATCATTTTAATGTCTGCCAGAGGCTTATGCAAGGTGAGATCCTTTTCCAATGATTTCACCTTATTCTCCAGGGCCTTCACCTCTCTGGTCTTCTCTGCCACTGTTATTTTTGATTTGTCATAGCTCACCTCTAGCTTGGCTAGTCTTTATTTTGCCTCTTTGAGCTCTGACATTTGAGCTTCTAGCTTTTTCACTGCCTTCATCATTTCTTCCATCCTCATGCTGGTCTTTGGCTCTGTTGTTGCTGCTGCTGTAGCATCTATAGTTGTTGTACCTATTGTTAATGCTGGCTCAGTAGGAGGAATTGTTGCTGTGTCTGTGGGGGGAGCAGAGATAATTGTTGGCGCTGTTTCAGGTCGCTGGGAGGTCGACTCTCCCTGCTTAGCCTACAATGCTTTCTCCAACTCTTGCTCTGTCTGCATTAGCCTTTGATTCATTCTCATTATTAAATCCATTACATCCTCTTCTACTTTTTCTTGTGCTAGTTCTGTTGTTTGTGGATGCATGGTGACAGGCAACTTCAATTGCTTTCTAAGGGCAACAATATCTTCCTCCTTCTTCTTTATCAATGCTTTGATGCCCTTGGCATCCTTGGGATCATGTCCCATCTCAATAATTATTTCTTCCAGAGTCTTTATTATGTTGTCTTTGGCTAGAGAAGAGATCTTCTCCAAATCCAATTGAGCAGATGTATTACTCAATGACTCTTTTAATTGGTGGGCCAACATTGCCTTGTCTGCCAATGTAGCATAGACCATTTCACCCGTTTGTTTGTGCAATTCTATTTGGTCCATTGGGTGTATATGTTTGGCAAGGACCTCTAGATTGGTTCTTATGTAGTCAGCTGCAGACTGTGGTTGTTGAACCTTGGGCTTGAAATGACTCAATATCATTTTCTCCTCCTTGATGTCACAAGCTGCCATTAGTCTATGCTGTTCGAAGGGTGTTATCTTGAGAAATTGATCATACAACTGAATTCTTAATGAGTCATTTTGAGCCTTAATCTCCATAAATGATTGATTGATATCTGATCGTTTCTTGGCTTGCGACCTTGAGGAGGAGACTTCCATTCCATGCTCCCTCTCCCCTTCTTGTCTGTGAGAGCTAGCAGAAGTCTGTTGGCTAATGGCCCTCTCTCCTCTTGCACTTTCAGTGATTTCTTCCACAATGTCCTCTTCTAGTAGAGGATCTACCCTTTGCCTTTTGGCCTCTTGCTGTTCTGTTGACCCACTTGCAGGTGTGGTCTCTTCTCGGTCTCTTTTCTTACTTCTCTCCTCAGGAAGAGGAGTATGTAGTGCTGGTACTTCTGGTGCTTGTGCCTATAGTGAAGGGGCTTGCCCTTGACTGTTTTCTTTCGAGGTAGTTGGCTGTTCTTCCATTGTTTCTTGCTCTGCAACTACTAACTCCTTGCCCTTTGCTGTCCCTGTTGTTGGTGTAGTCCTTTCCTGGGCAACTTGTTGTGAAGTTGTAGTAGTTGATGAGCTTTCCCCAGTTTGATGTGGTGTTTTGAATGACACCTGCCCAAAAGAATCTAAGTCAAGAGTTTTTTCCAAATTTTTCATGGTTTGTTCCATTTTCTCTTCCTCAATAAACTCTTCAACTAGTGTGCCCTCCGCCCACTCATGTTGGTTGGCAAACTTTTCTATGTCAGGGATGTTGCAATGTTCATAGGGTGCCAGCCTATATTTTACCCTTCTTGCATTGATAAAGCCATTTGGGTCATAAGCTACCCACCAAAATCTTCTCTTGAGTCTGAGTGTTTGACCCAATATTTCATCAGCATCCTTCCATCCCTCTTTCTTGTTCATAACAAAGGGGCCTAATTGGTCTCTGAGTTTCAATTGGGCCTTTTTATTTGTGCTATGGAAGTGACTTAGATCTGAATTGATGAATTTCCTGAAATATTCCAAGGCAAACAGTCTTATTGGCACATATCTGGGCAACCTGTAGGGGCATAACCCACAACCATATATCCTCAGAATAGTGTGATTCTGGTTAAAGTACTAGTCACCTATTTTATAGTTTTTGGAGAGCTGTAGTATCTTTTGCATATCACATGTTAGTCTAGGAGGAGGAGTTCTCATTAGGAGAGAAGAGACTGGGTATACAAACATATCAATAAACTCACAATAAGAGTAGGGAGAGCTGCGGACTTCATGAAAGATTGGGGTCCAAAAAATCATAGACCTCCTTTCCCCTTTATGGTCCAATTTTCTAATGGGAAATTGGAAGATGTCTGGCTGATAATATAAGAACAAATGATAGATATAGGATGAATATTTAAAGATTCCCTCCCTGTCTAGCCTCAACAATTGGTCATGTATCTTGTTAGCAAAAAATTTGGCATAGTTGTATTTGACAGCAAGGGGTTGCCCTGGGGTAAATATAGACATCATAACCAATATGGTTTCATCAATATGCTCACTTGTCTTGAACCCCAGAACAAAAGATATCATATCAACAACTAATCTACCCACTTCAGTGAAATGCATAATGGAAAGGAGGTGGCTCCTTAGGCTGGCGATCTGCTCTCATAAACACTTGGGCAATTCTAGTTATCTCTGAGCTGGAGAGTTTGGGAGCTTCATCTAGCAAGAATTTCATAGTAAGAGGAAACTGGAGGTGGGTTGGTTTGAAGTTCAACATTTGATTTATAGAGTCAGGAGTAATATGAAAAAGGGTAGTTCCAGATGGAGTCTTAACTGCCCTGTTAGTTGGCTCATAGTTCTCACAGCAGAGGTGAATTATCTCAGGAAAAATATTCACAGAGGGCAGGTAGTATATGGGTAGATTTGATTCCCATATGCCATAAACATCATTTTGGTTTAAGTAAATATTTCTGAGCTCACAGACTACTTGCAGATGGTTTTGGTGGCCTACTAGGTCTCGGATTAGATAGTCTTTATCAACTAAGGGCAGATGTTCCAATTCCTTATGGGGTGCATTAAGAGGAGTGATGTTCAAGGCTACTGGACCTTCCATGGCTAAACTCTGTTGCCTTTAAAATTGGAAATTTTGGGTCTTGTGCGAGAAAAATAGGAAAAACAATGGCTCTGTGGATTTATCCAAGATTTTCACCGTTAAAACTGGTTTGTTGGCTTTAATTTTAGCTCTGTGGATTGAAATTATCCGGAGAAATAGAACTTATGGGATTTTTTGGCACAATGGGTGACAATTGTGGACAAAAGTCAGTTTTCGGGGTTCCTTGGAGAATTTGTAGGGCCGAGTGAGCTCAATTTCAGATCAATGTGCGGATTTATGGTGAATTTGGCAAGACAGAGGTTATGGTGGGTATTTGGGCAGCAACACAATGTTTTCTTCAAATTATAGGTGCTGTGGGCAATTTTATAGTGAAATCCAATAAAAACAGGGTCTGGAGCAATTTGTTGTAAATACCTATTTTCTCGGTGGAATGGTCGATTTGCAGGTGACCAGGTGAGTAGAGGGGCCGAGCTGTGGAGTCAAAGCTGCTGGGTGGCGGACTTGTATGGCGAAAATGGTCTTTTGCACGTAAATTAGCATGCACATGTTGCGTACATAGAACAAAGACAAATGGGTAAAAACAATGTTTTCACCCCTTTTTACCCGAAATTTTAACTTTGGCGGGTTCGGTGCGCTTTTTTCTGATGATGTCAGCATGACGTCATTTTGTCGTGTAGCGGGGTACAGATGCTGACATGGCAGGTGACGTGTCAGGTGACGTCAGCAGACGACATGTCGGCAAGGGGGGTGATGTCATCAGGTGACGTGGGCATGACGTCAGCAGGGAGGCGGTGGGGTGGTAAGTGGTATTCCCCGCACCGTCTTTGGAGGAAAGTGGTATTGGGGGAGGGGGCTCCGAACACGCTGGGTGCCTGACATGTGTCCTCGGTACGACGGAAATACCGCCCATCCCCCGGACGCTATAGTTCGCCATGTTAGGGCTTCCGATATCGCCGACAACCGTTGGATCTGTCGACGTTGATCGGACGACTGGCAGGTAATGAAGGTGGTGGCGGGTTATCTGCGGGGGACCCGCTTTAATATTTTGGGTTTTTGTAATGTTTGCGGTGTATTTCCGACTTTGGATTAAATGGGTTTTGGGGGTAAAAATGCGGGTTTTCGGCTGTTTATTTAGCCAGAGGTTATACAAGTCCAAATGGGGCATGTGGAGTGTTGTTATTGGCCCCGAGTGGACCAATAAATCCCGACAAAATGTTAACATATAGCTATAGTTAGCCAAGGGTCGGGGTATTAGATTTTTTAGGGGTTTTGTGTATTATACATAGTAAGGGAGGGGAATATACATAGGAGCTATATAATAGAGTTAGTAGGTTAATATGACTATGTGGAATATAAATGTTTGAATTTGGGCTAAGTTTATAGAGTGAAAACTTAGGCATGGGGGGAATGGAAGGATGCCAAGTTATAAAGTTTAGGAAACTTGGCAAAATGGAATAAAGAATTTTTACACAAGAAATGTGGCTTGTTTTTCCTAGGTGAAAACACATTTTCACTTAGTTTTTCTATGAGATGAAGTGGACTAAGGGCAATGAGCAGATCTCATTGTCCTTGGGGGAAACGTTAGTAAGTGTTTCTTGGAGAAATGGGGAGGGGAATTAGTCATGCTCCATTTGTTTTGTAGCCACCTTGCCATGGTACCTTATGACTTTTATGAGAAGAAAACTTGTTCCAAAGGAGCAAATTGCTCATACACCTGCTTCTATGCCATCAAAACTGCCTACCCAACCTAGTATACCTAACATTTTCTCTTCATTTTCATTGGGTGCATTTGAACTAGAAAACCCTAATTCTTCTCCTTTATTTTAGCTGTCCTCCTATCTAAATCTACTGTTATCTCTTCCAGGGCTCAGATTAAGCTGTTGAGACCCTTTGCTTCTCTACCTAATTACTTGTCTGCCAAGCTTGAGCTGTTTGTACAGACTTTTATTCTCTATTCTAAGACAAGTAAATTCAAACATGATCTAGCCAGGATTAGACTGTCTGGCTATTCATCAACTGTGGCAAGAGTCAACCACCTATACATAGTGAAATTCTACAAAATATGGAACCTTTGCAGCATGAAAAGGATGAACATATTTGGGACTTCTCCAGTTAATCATGAAAAATGAAACCTATTGGTATAGGAAGCTAACACCTTCAACTTCAAAAAATGGTACCTCTTTTCCATACGCACTCTCCCTTGCTAAACTAGTAGGCACCATCACATTCTTCACCACTTGTTCATATGTTATAAGCTCTGGCTACCCAACAAGAATGGTGTTATATTAAAGGTCATGTTCAATATCAAGTGGCAAAGCAATCTCTAGGCATGAAGGATAGTGTGAGGGAAATATTCTTCTCATAAACTCCCCCAACATGTGCACATCCAAAGAGTACCTATAGCCACCATCACCATTCAATCCAACCAGTACAATATTAACTTCAAGTGGAACCCTAAAAGGAACCTTATCTCTGGAGTGTAGCATTTGTCACATCTCATGCTTGATGTTTTCTTGGATATCTTGGAACACACTGTGATGCCGCTGAGGGTGTCCCGGATCACATCTGAATGCCTCACATTCAACCACTTCTAAATTCCAGCTGTAAATATCCAAGACTGCCACAGCATTCAATAATCCCTAGCGTTTCATCCTACTTCCCATGACCAACCCTCCTCTTCTTTCACCTTTTATTCCTGCCTCACATAGTTTGCCTTACACAATACTTCAACATTCAAATGCTGCATGAATGTATTAAATGATTCTGTAGCTGCCAATCCTAGAATTCACAGGGCTTCCATGAATTCCTCCAGATACTTCACAACAATCACAAAACATGTATGTTTTAAGGTTGATGGAGGGAATGCGTTCTCTACTTTCTAGGCCAACAGAACTTTAAACTTCTGCATGACTTCTTTCAACTTCAACCATAACACAATCGAGCATTCTTTCATAGATCATATCACATAGTTGGCTTGCTGCAAAGCCTGAAGCTAGGGCCTTATGAAAGAATGACTCATGGGATCACTGCTTTTATGAACAACCTGACATAAAAAAACTCATTTTTAAACCAGACCATGGAGTCTCAGGTGTACAAATTCATCTCATTGCAACGTAGGTGTATCAATTAATACCAATTCATAGACGCTGCTTCAACGACCATTTCTCTGGTCTGACATCTACTGTCATCTATTCTTGCATGATAAAGATAGTGAAAGTTACATAACACATACCTTGTAATTTTCATAAGGTTTCAGATTTGGTAGGTAGAGTAACGTTCAACTTTTTAGTTTTCCTTTAATGCCATCATAATAACATTGCATACTTCATATATTTAACATTGCACTTTTTTCTTTCTTTATATTTGAATGTGTTGAATGAGTATTGAATGCATTTTATAGATAACGATAATAATGCCAATGCTATACCAACGCCATATGCCAATATGTCAATTTTCATGCATTATAGTACTTTTAATGCTAAAAAAAACATAATAGTGTTGATAACGCCATCGTAAATGCAACTGCAGAATAATTTTTTGGTTAAAAAAAAATTGTCACACCATATAACATGAAACTGCCACACAAAGATGTGTATATGTTTCGTGTAATGAAAGGATGACCAAAAATAAATAAATTATTGAAGTTTCATGTATCGTCCTCTGCCCAAATCATCAAACGCCAACTCAAAAGTGTTGTGAGCTAAATGTGGGAGATATCATTAGCGACCAATATGAGTTGAATGCTTTGTGAAAGACCCTTCGAAATAGATCCATGCATGCCTCCAATAGTGTATTGGATGAACGGATCCAAACGCACAACCCATAATAAACCTTCTCATCTCTCTACATGTACGCTCAAGGTGCCATTGTGCTCGTCGTTGAATAACTGCTTGCATTTGTTGCCATATGTCCCACAATTTTGAACACTGCCATATACTCATTTAAAGTTGCATATTATATCACCGACAACTACACCAACGATAACCGTGGAGAGACCAATAACGCACCATACCAAACGCTAATGAATAAAGAAACAACACATAATAATAACATTTTCAGATTTTTTTTTCAGTCATCTAATCATTAAGTTATTTCCCAAATCGTTCTATGTGAAACAATGCCAGGTCTCCTATAGACGGATAATAGTACGGTGTCAAATATATTTATATAATGCTGCAAAGATATACAGGTAGCATCATAGTTCAGGTTGTGAATATATTATGACACTACCATAACACTAATAACACTCAAACGCACAGAGATATACACGTTGCATCATAATTCATATTTCTAGTATATTATAGTACTCCCATAAAACTAATAACGCTCAAATTCCATGCATGCAGCCCGTTAACATATGAAGATTCAGGACCATTGGCATATTAATCGTTATCATTATCTTCCAACACATTGGTTCCTCCATGGTCTGCCATTGTCATTTTCTCCCTCTGTCATCCTTTGTCTCTCTGTGGCATGTTTTGAATGTAACATATGTCTGAATACAAATCTAAAATGTCAAGTTTCTCTTAATATTGTCGTGAATTTATTACTCTATTCATTTGTCTGTGAATTTAACCATTTCGTCCAACCCTTTGGCATGGTGCAAGTATCCATTGACAACAAGCATATACAACTGTGTCGAATGGTCCTCATGGATACATATAATTTCTCTGTTGATTATCACCAGTAATTTCACACCCGAGGGACATACATTTTGTTTTTTCCTTCTCATTCTTATGTTCCTGTGTGGTGATGCACTCTTCAATGATACTTTAAATCAATTTTACAGAGATATCCTAAGATGAAGTAGATGTTTCCTTCGATATAACACTTGTTCTAGACATTCCATTCAAAACTGGTGTTTCCCATGGATTAGCTTTTCCTTTCTATGATTGTTGATGCTACCTGTTCCAATAGATATTCCCCCAATCTAATTTATAACTTGATTTACAACAAGTTGTGAATTCTTCTTTAGCCTAACTTCATGAGCCTCTAGCAATTTTCTTTTTTTGTCTTGGTCAAGGCATAACCTTGCAAGCTAAGGTACAAGATGTGACAAACCTAGCTTTTATATATGTGAATAATATTTTCGAAACCGAGCAGAGACATATTTAAATGTTGCAAATTGTTGCTCATTTATGCCCAAAACTTATCAAATACTTTCAATTAATTCTTTGTTTGCAACACTCACTTCCTCAATACTAAGCAAAGGAGCATTGCTTGCTTGCCTCAGTTTTCACTTGCGGATGCAACAAAAACATGATTTCTTCCTAAAATAGGAGGAAACTCATCTGAATTAAGCTCTAGTTCTTCAAAATTAACAAAAATAAGTCACCTAGAATAATTCATATTTATGTTGCCATTTGTCTGATTCAAGGATGAATTCACAGGATATAAGGAAGAAAGCTACACTGGACCAACAATGTTTCTTGATTTTGGTGCATTAAGAACCCTTATGTTTCCTTGACCACCACGTACAAGTGCAACCATATACTTACTTGATATCTTTCATTTGTTCCTAGATTTATGCAAAGAATTTTATTTTCCTACATATTTAATTTTTTTAACATCATATCGTTTCTTATTATCTTTGGTCCCTGTGAGTCAAACAATCCATTTCAGTTGGCTTGATTGCTGATAATGTGTGCTCCTTGGATAATTTTTTTTTTCAAGATCTTCAAATCCTTTCTCTGCATAGAAAAATATATTAGTGGTGAAGGTTTCTTTCCACTTTTAAGCTGACATTGCTCTCCATTCAGATTTTCTTTAAATATTTTCTACTAACATCTATTTGATTTCCATGTCTCCAATGAGTATTGATAGGACTGCTCTCCCCTTAAGTTGTTGTTTCTCTTCTAACACTTATTGAATTCTTTTTTTCTTTCTTGAGTGGCTCCCTCTAAGGCCATGATGATTTCAATTTTCTATCGAGGTCTCAGGATGCTCCTTTTTCTTCCTCTTGCATACCCTAGTTGGCTTCCTTCTCGAGATTTTTGATATATATATATATATATTGCAGCTTGCAATCCTTGGCTTTGTGACCAAGGTTATCACACATATAACATCTTGTGTGGCCAAGAAATAGAGAAAAATGATGTGTTTCTTTTTGCGTTCATGTTTTTCTTCATATACACTTTTCATTCAAATGCTTTATGTCCAAATTCATGACACATATAAAAATTGCCATAGAAAGAGTTTATGTACCTAGTTTCTGATGTTCTCCTTTGTTTGCTTGTTGGATGGTACCTTCTTTTTTATTGTATGTTTTCCGAATAGTCTTGATCTTCTTGATATTAGAATTTGCTACCACATGTCCATGTTTATGGCAAGAAAAACATGTGATGTTTTTCTCAGGAGAAAAGAATCTCCTTTGAGATCTTCCAAAATTGTTCAACTCATTTTCAAGAGAGAATGGTCTTCTTGCAGTGAACCCTTCTTTCATCTCATTCATTGGCTTTTGATATTGCTGCTTGTTTTTGTTTTCTTTACAAAACATGTTTTTGTTAGACTCTTCTTCTGTAGGTCTTTTTGGAGCTACTTCATTATCATCTTTAATGGTTTCCTTTGCTAAGCTCTTCATGAAGGCAAGGTCCTCTTCTAGCTACTTATACAACCTATTTTTTCTTCTAACTTACTACTAATTGAATCAACCTCAACTTATAATTTTTTACACTGTAGGTATCTCTCCTTGAATTTACTACTCATCACCTCTTCTAGCCTACTTGCTTCTTCAAGTTGTCTCTTCAGGATGGAAATTTCCTCCTTGTACTCATGCTCTTTCTCATCAAATATCTGCACCAGTTTCTTCAAATCTTTGTTTTAATTCTTCAATCTTTCTATACTAGCGAGTGATAAGTAAATCCTAGCTTGATTTTCATCTATTTTTTTCTTCATGAGAGTCAGGAATATTTACACAGGTAGAAATTCCATTTATCTGAACAACTTCCTTTTGATAGAGACTTTTCTTCTTCATCTTTCTCTTTTCATTTTTTGCACTGTTGTTGTGATCTCTCCTTCATGCATGAGCTCCAACCCTTCCCAAATTTTATTTTGCATAATTTAGGTCTATTATTGTATCAATATCATTATTATGAAGATTTTTATATTTTTGTAGCGGCTACAACCACCCTCCAAAATTATGCCTTAGCTTCATTTTGGAGCCTCCCTACCAACCATCGTTAGTAGCATGTGTTGCCTTGTCAAGTACACAAGCTTCAGTGATTTTCTAGCAGATTTTCAACCTATGCATGATGGCTTGTTGCACCCACCTCATAGGTTGTTTCTCCAGACTTGGTCCAGCTACAAGCTGAACAAATCCCTTAAGAAATTGCACAATTCTAGAGGGGAACCAACCTTCCCTCTAGAAATTACGCAATTCTATCTGGTAGCTTGATGGGCTCCAAAATTGTGCAAATCTGTCTGTCAAGCTTCACTAAAAAAATTGCACAATTCCTCCGAGCAGGTTTGCTCAGCCCAGAAATTGCGCAGTTCTAGGCAGCAGTTAGCTACTCAACCTAGAAATTATGCAATCCTTCTAGGTAGTTAGCCCAGCTCCCTCCTAGAAATGTGCAAATTTTCCCCTCAGCTGAGTAGGCAGTTGCATGTGCCATTAACTTTACTGGTTCCACCCGAGACTAGGAAAACTTGACCTGCATGCATGGGTTGACTTTTCCTAGAATAGAAAAAGAAACATGCAAAAAGCATCCCTAGATTTTAGGGAGCTATTTTTAGCAGTTGGAGGTTATATGCAAAGATTGTTTTAAAATCTTTCCTCCAAGTGTCGCTTTTTCCTAGATTTTGGCATGTGCTTCATGAGCCTCAAACTTATTTATTTGACGCCTCAGAGCTCATTTCTTCACATCGATCTTGGAGCTTTGATATCCCACAATACATCTAGGAGTCTTCGACACATCCAACTCAGCTATTCACGGGTAAGTCCTCTCAACTTGTCTTTTGCAACATTTCTGTCGCTTTTGGTGTTTTCGCTTGTGTGAGTACTGTTTGCTTGATTTTTGTGAATTCTTGTTGTTGTTTACATGCATCATAGCTTGTACTAGCACCATTTTAGTTTTCGTTAACATCTCACTACTGTCGCATACATGAAACTGTTTTGCATGAATGGTTGCCGATTTGGTGACTTGCTTCACCCACATGCATGTTGTTCCATTTTGTGAATATTTCATTCACTATTTGCATGCACGATCATTCACTTTTGCTTACACTCAGTATCACCATGCATTCACATTCACAATTTCTTTCAGTTGCTCGTTGGCAGGTCTGGGCAGCCTTGAACTAGACTTTGCCTCACCAAGACAACATTGCATAATCCTGAGAGGGAAGGCTCTATTTTCCTCTCATAAAATGTGCATTTCTACTCAATAATTGTTCTCCAGCCTTGCATTGTGCAATTGTGAGGGACAGTGACTATTGGCCTAGAAAATTGCGCAATGTATTCACTGGGCCTGCAACCATTGCCAACTGAAATTGTGCATTTTGCAGTTCTAGCAGCTAGTACACTAGCCTCCCAAGACAGCCCACACTGCTTTTTGCGCAGTTTTGACAGCCAGTCTCCCAGTCTCCCAGTCTCCCAGTCTCCCAAGAAAAATTACGCAATCCTTGCTAGTCAATCCCCATGTATGTTGCATGTCATTCCTCAAGTTTGCTTTGGTTTTAGCTGACATATTTGTTTCCATGCATGTCACTATGTCTCCAGATCTAGCAGGTGTTTGTTCGCCTCTTAGTAGTTTAGGATCAATGGCCTCCAAGAGAGCAAGATCAAAGGACACCGATGGAAGTGAAACTAGAGCAGTAATTGAGTGAGTGTTTACAAGTATGTTGATCTATGAAGACACCAAGCTGATTGTAGACAAGGACATCAAGCTAAAATGTCAAAAGGTCAATAATGCATATGCAGGCACATTTGGGGAAGACCTCAAAGACCGCCAAGTCTATGTGAACATCCAAAAGTACTACTTGTATCAGATTGCATGCAGATATGTCGTGCTCCCATGTTCGGACATGATACATTGGATCGTATTGCACACTGATCTTGAGACGATGACATTGAGCAGTGTCAGCGGGATGAAGATTTCTATCTTCAGGGCACAAGATTATAATGAGATGTATCAGATGTCGAGGCCCGTGATCACCATGGAGACACCCTTCAACTTACCCTGTAGCAATGCCAACTCCAGAGATATCTTGAAGAATTGGGTGAAGGAGTCGACTAAATTTAGGATGATACCCAACCAGGTCTTCAAGATGAAGATAATGCGAAAGACGTATCAATACTTGGTCATCTTTGCTTGTCATCTGTATGGCCAAGAAAGCACAGAAACCTTCCCACAGAGTTGGGTGATCGCGTTGGACAAACTGGACAGAGAAGGCAAAGCATGCAATTGGTTCGACATGTTGGCTCACCAGCTGAAGGAACAGGTAACAAGGGCTCGACAACCACAGAAAGGTATGCAAACAGGAATCTACATGTCTGCCTACATCTTGGATGCGATCTGTGCTCGACAGGAGTTCCCGGGCTTGAGGTGGGCATGGACACCAGCGGAGACCTCTGTGAACACTTATTGTAAGGTGTTGTCTGAAAGTAGCTTTAGAGGAGTTATCACGCAACTGTCCGATCATTTTTCACCCCGGTTGACAAGATGATATTCGAACATGATCCACCCTGCATGTTGAAGGCACTGATCGACATAGTTGATTGGTATGCCTCACCGTCTAACACCTTCATATGGATGTACAATGTGAAGAAGCCTCTGCATGTTCTACCAATGTTTTCCTTGGACAAACTCGTCATGCAGGAAGTAACATATCACATCCTGGCAAGGTTATCAGCTAGGCTGCATTGGAAGAAGAAGGCAACTTGGCTCGGTCTTCCATTGCAAATCGAGTTTTATGAGGTACGAACTTTCAAGCATGCAGATGTCAAAGTAGAACATATGAAGAAATACCCATTCGACGCCTGAAGTTACAATCTGTATGACCCGCATTGTCTTGTGAAAGATCACTGCACGAGAGAAGAATTTGACTAGATCCACGGGGCATGTCATTGGGCAAAGGAAGCCCCATGGAGATATTGCTACAACTCCTTCAAGCTCAATGAATTGGTCAGCCTCGCTCTGGAATGGATAGCGAAGTAGCGTCCTGGAGAGCAGCATAAGCAGCAACAACAGAGGTAAACATACTAGTGCACGACAAGGGCAAGATGAATATTGTCGACAACATGGAGGAAGAGCAAAGCTGCAAGTTCTAAGCAAACCCACTTGTGCAAAAAGCAGCTTTGGTAATTGAGGCAAAGAGGCAACATCGCGACGAGAAACGCGCAAACACAGAGAGAGAAACAAAGGATGGAGGAAAAGAAGGAGTTGCATGAGTTGAAGGAGAATCTCCAGAAGGAACAAGAGCTATGTAGATAGGAGAAGGAAGCAGAATAGGAACATGTACAACAGAGGGCGCAACTTGTGCAGAAAGATGAAATTATGCCCGTATAGATAGTAGACTCATCAGAATAACCGACATCAGGCAGACAGGGTGAACCGTTGCAAGAACATGACTTCACTCAAGAGATAGAGAAAGCACTTGAACAGATGGATACCGACATGGAGCAACATGAGTTAGAGAAAGATATCGACCTCATGCCTCACCATCAAGAGGTCGACTCACTAGCTTCATCACATCCAGAAGAGGAGAAAGTCCCAAGTGACTAAGGAGACACTGAGATCCTAAGGAGACACGAGTCTCAACATAGAGTTGCGTAATCTTGTAGAGTGTCGACTCTGGAGGATCATACATCTCCTGTGTAGTTTGAGGAACAAGTGGTCGTGTCTGACGTGCGCAAACATCTAGCAGCATTAGCCAATGCTACCAGAGCATATGTTGAAGCCATTAGCTTGAGTGTTCCCTTCTTGATAGCTGAGAATGAGCGAATGGCTAAGGATCTACAGACGGCTAAGTAGGGAGGAGAATTGGTTACAACATCCATCCGAGCAAAAAACATAGTTACTGATCAAACGAGAAAATGACCTAGTACCCGTTTTTTTGAGGTAGCAAAAAATCACTTGATTTTGAAAAATGGTGATTCAGAATACACCTTTTTTTTGGAGCATATTTTTGCCACTTTATTTTTTATTTTTATGTATCAAGTATGAACAAATTTTTTAAATGTTAGTGATTTTCATGTTGATTTTAAAAAGTGTTGATGCAACATCAACACACTTTTTTAGAGGGCTTATTTTTGACACTTTAATTTATTTATTTATTTGTTATTATTATTATTATTATTATTTTTTATGTATCAAGCGTGAACATTTTTTTGTTAGTGATTTTCATTTTGATTTTTGAAAAAGTGTTGATGAGCATCAACCCTTTTTATTTAAAGGGCTTAGTTTTTACACTTTAAATTTTCTAATGAATTAAGTGTGGATAATTTTTTTTTAAATATTAGTGATTTTCATGTTAGTAAAAAAAATGACAAAAAAAAAACATGTAAGAAAAAAATTGAATTAAAAATTAATGGAAAAAAACAAAAAATAAATAAATAAGAAAATGTTATTTTTTTTCAAAAAAGAAAAGAAAGAAAAACAAATTAAATAAAAAAATCTAAAACCATATTTTCTAAAGTAAAAAACAATAAAAAATAAAAACCCCAAATTAAAACAAAAAAAAAATTAAAAATTAAAAAAATCAATTAAAAAAAATATTTAATTAAATAATTTAAGATAAACAAAATAAAAACAAAATAAAATAAAATTTAAATTAAAAAATATTTAAAATGAAAATATAGAAATTAAACAAATAACATAAAATAAAATTAAAAGAAATACAATAAATATATATATATATTCAAAATAATTAAAAAAATAAAACCATATAAAAAAAATTAAATGCTAAAAAAAGAAATTCAACAAATATTAAAAATATAATAAAAATCAAAACAAGTTAAAAATAAAAATAAATTAATATCTCATAAACCTAATATGGATCACAAAAGCCTCAATTCAACAATTGAATCCCTGCACGGAAAAGTCATTGCAACTAAAGTTCACCAATTTGAACGGGCATGCTTGCAGGTTTTGAAGTCGAAGACAGATATGGTGTTTCTTAAAAGATGCAAAGACTCCTCCATCATCCTGGCCTTCGACTTCGAAAAATCTTGTCCGCCCCCTTTCTCACCTCCTTCCTGATCCTCCCGCCACTCCCTCGCTCTCCCGTTCTCCCTTCCTTGACCCCCGCTCCCTCCTCTCCCCTCCCCGGCCCCCAACCAGTGGCTAGAGGCCACAGGGCCAATTCCAGGTAATTTTTTATTTTTTATTTATTTTTATTTATTTATTATTTTTAAAATTGTACATGGCAAGCTATAATATATATACCTAAAATATAAATATATGATATTAATATATATATATTTAATTTTTGAATTTTAAATTTTTTTTAATATAATTTATTTATTATTTAATTAATTTTTGGTAATTATTAACCCTTTTCTTAAATCATGTTTTTATTTTTATTTACCTGAAAGAATTATTATTTAGTTATTTATGTTTCATAATATATATATATATGATTTTTAAAACATTTTTATGTTTTTTGGTCATGAATCATCTCCTTGCCATGCCATTCGTAGGCATAGGGTGCCGGAATTAAATTATTATTGAATTGTTTGTTTTTGTTTTTTGTTTTTTTTTTTTTTTTTATATTAAGTTGTAATTGTTTTTTGTATTTTTTTTAATTTAATTTTAATTTGGTTTATTTATTTTACTCTTGTTTTTTCTTTTTAAAATTTACATGGTTTTTTTTTTTTTTGTTTTTTTTTTTTTGTTTTAGTTTTTCTATGGTCATTACTATATATTTTATATTTGAATTTTTGTCATGTTTTTAATATTTGTTATTTTTTTTCAATATTTTTTTTATGTTTTATACTGTTTATTATTATTATTTTTTTTTCATATTTGAATTTTGTTTTCTTATATAATATAAATATATATTATAGGGCCTGTGTCGATGATTGTCATCAACCCGATGCCATTATGTGTAATTTGATAGTTGATTTTAAATTTTTCGTTATAATGAAGCAAGTCTGCCCCACAATGTGTTAATCTCTTGGTTGGTTTTTAAGTTTTCATTACAATGGGTTGAGCTGACCTACACTGCGTGTCAATTTGATAGTTGATTTTTTTTTTTTGCAATGTATCAAGTTGTCTTAGGCTAAGATTTTAAAATCGCAATACATTTAGCATTTAAAAAAATTATTCTTGGTATAATAACTCTTTCATTCAAGTGTTCATTTTTTAAGTTTTTTTAGTCATAAATTTTTTCCATAATATCATGCTTGAAATATTTTGAAAATTTAAGATTGTTTTGAAGTCATAATCTTTGGTTTTAATTCCATGGTTGAAAATTTGTCAAGATTTTAATATTTTTCTAAGTCGTGATATTTTATCTTTAATGTTATGGTTGAAAACAGTTACAAATATTTTTATTAGCACCATGCATGATTTTTTTTGGAATTTTAAGGTTTTTCAAAGAAGTGATATTTTAAATTTAATGTCATCCTTAAAAATCTTTGGAATTTTAAGGCTTTTCAAAGACGTGATATTTTATCATTAATATCATGCTTGAAAATCATTGGAAATTTAAAGTTTTTAAGAGTGATGATATTTTATTTTTAACGTCATTCTTAAAAAATGTTGAAAGTGTACCCTGAAAAAAAGACGTTATTCCGACATCAACAATTTTTGATTTCAAAGTGTTTTTTGCACCAAACAAAATGGCTTTTAATGTTTTTTACTATTATTTTTAAAAAAGTTTGAAAATTTACTTTGAAAAAAGAATGGTGATGCATAATCAACATTTTTTTTTTTAATTTTAATTTTTAGGTTGTTTTTTCATGTTATTTTTTGGATTTTTGGGCTTGAGTACCTATTTTGAGGTAACTATGTTAGAATTCAAGAAGGCAATACTAGATGAAGTATTGTCCCTTGACACAGTCATGTGGGCGTTGTATTCCAAGTTTGGCATTGTGCATAAGGCATTCGTCGATCTCAATGGTTGGCAACAGTGACGTGCTAGAAGAACACGTATCCTGTCGAACATGCATGTTGTTGTTGATTACATGCAAACATGAACGATGAAATACAAGGGAGCCCTACTTCACTTGCCTAAGATGATGATGCCCAAAGCAATTGAGCTGAAGGCATACATCCGGAGTCAGATCCAGAACTATAAAGAGCTCCCACAACTCATCACTAGTCTATAGGCTTCCCATGCATAAGTATTCAAGAGTATGGGTGTTGTTATGCGCACACATATGATCCCATCGATTGGGACACTCACCCAGGCGAAGGCAAAGGCATAGGTACGACTAGAGCTTGACTCATACTTTGACAAGTTGATGCACATATCCACC
The DNA here is from genome assembly GCA_000404065.3 of Pinus taeda. Lineage (NCBI taxonomy): Eukaryota > Viridiplantae > Streptophyta > Pinopsida > Pinales > Pinaceae > Pinus > Pinus taeda. The sequence continues at coordinate 34,757 of APFE030568181.1, forward strand.
AGCCCAAACTTGTCAATCAGTGCAGACACCATGCACAAGTATGTTGCTAGTCCAGCTGCACTCAAGACAATGATGCGCATGCTATCAAACGAGTTGGACAAAGGAACCCGAGTAGTGTACCCAGATGCTATGGAAGCAAGAGTTAATTTCTAGAAAGATGTCACCTTAGAGTACACAAACACCATCGCAGACTACCGAGCTTGGCATCAGTTTGCTACTATCGACCACCGTGAGGATGTCGAAGAGCTGGTCTTCCAATAGTTGTCCCAGCTATAGTGATGTCTTGCATGATTTGCTCAAGCCATTTTGTCTCACATGGGTACATGTGCAATGTAATGTAACGTCTTGTCAAGTGGAAGTTCAAGTGTCGATAATTGAATGTAACAATCATAGAATAGTTGAAGAGTCATGAGGATAGATGAACGGTCACAAAGGGGAATGTCAAGAGTCACCTCACCCTTTGCTATAAATAGAACCTCATAACTTATTGTAGAGGCTTTTGGTCAGCTAAGCTTCTGATGGGACTATCTTAGAGAGAGCTTAGACATTATTGTAACGAGTCTTGGCTTCTCCACTATGCAGAGCTAGTATATCTCTTTGGAGGAGCTGGCGGTTGTGGTTGTAATGTCATGTTATCGGAACTAGTGGTTGGACATGGATGTATTGTATGATTGGAACTTACACTTCTTAATATAACAAAGTCAATACATTTCATGCATATGTCATGTTGTATTTCACCTATCTTGTTTACTCTAAATGATATATCTATCTATTTGCTTACGCATGCATGTGTGGCTATTTTATGTAAATGTATGTATGAATCTTTCAGAAATGTGTTGTTGTTTTAACCATCACTTTGGATTTCTAGCTTACTTTCCTTCCATGTTGTGATGCATCATTGCTTGTGTGTTCCCTTCTTGACTTCGTGCTGTCACAGGTTTCCAAGGGGCGCACTCACCTCACCTTCATGTGTTAGAACCACTCATGCTCCTTCCTTGACTTACTGCATATGTCAGACCCTTGCTACCAACAGGGACATCTTACTTGCATCTGTGCGAAACCGCGGTCAAGGCATTACTGTATGAACCACTGCTGGGACTCCTATACCAAACGGTCTGAGGTCTAATTGTGACTTATTACTGGGAGATCCCTTGACATGTTGGCGGATCCAACATTGTCAACATATATATAACACATTTTTCCTTAGCATTCCATTGTTTTTCTTGCACAGAGGGAGAGCCTTTATAGTAACCTTCGCATACAACCTACCATACACCATGTCCATAAGCTATCAGTTCGGTTTTAACCTTATCTCTCGATTCATGAAAGTTTGATGTACTAAGCACAAGTATAGTTTGACAGTCCATGACTCAACCAAAACTACCTTCAAGCTGTTATGCTAAAATGAAGGAACTGACTTTGATACCTTACTGATGAAAACTTGAATAAAAATAAGAGGGGGGGGTGGTGGAATCAATTTAGTATATTCATGGACATTAATTTATTTTCTTCAACCTCACTAACTGAACCATTACATGAGAAACTTAGCAGATGTGACTAACAATTTGAATACGTGAACAATAATTCTAAAACATCATATCAACACATAATAATAATAATTTGTATTGACACCAGATATATGTGAAAACCCATAAAGGGAGAAAACCATGATTTTATTATTGTTGTGATGCAAAGGCAAGCTCCTACTCCTTATTACATTTGATTTCTCTAGGCCCTAGCCTACAAGAGGCTTCTACCTCAATTTTCAGCAAGCTGCAACATGCAAGGAAGCTCCAACTCCCATATGTTTTTTGTAGGCTACAACCCATAGGAGGCTCTTACTTCAACCAACTCCAACTAGATATTTATCAACCCTTAACTTGAAAGGAGACTACTATCCCTCGATGCAAACAAGAAATAACAATGTGCTGGTTTACCTGCTCATAATTTTTCATATCTCCATGTCCATTTTGCATCTTCTTCCCTTCAAATCTGCTTCACATCATCTTCATACGTGTCAGGTAACTAATGCATAATAGTTCAATAAGATCTCTTTCATTCTTCCATTCTATAACCTCTATATCCCTTCCAAAATCATATATTTTATATAAATAGTTTGTTGGCTATTTGTATCCCACATAGGAATATGAAGTGAATAGGCTTGACTCTTTGCCTTCCACTCACCCATTTCCAAACTCTTCAAATCTTGAATAATGAAACACAAAAATAAATAATCCATCCAATATTAATTGCAGCCATATGTAATGATTAAATGCATCAATCTAATGTCAATAACAAATAACAATATTTATCCTTAATGCATCACAACAATATTTGCAACTTATTTTCCTTTGCCTTGGAGTCTTGCCTTTGCATCACAACAATTAAGCTTAATCAACAATTTCACATCACAAATGATTCAATATAGTAATCTCCGCAACATTATCAAAACATTTTAATGTATCACAACTCCTCCTCCTTCTTTTTCTCCTTTGCGTCTTTTGCTACTTGCTGCTCATTGTATTGTTGTTGCTCCTTTCCTTATTTCTACTTTGCTGCTTACTTCTCCCTTGTTTGTTGTTCTTTGTGCTGCTTCTTTGCCATCAAAGACAATATTGCCAACAATATGTTCTTGAAGATAATATAAATATCATGATCTTACCTATTAGGTCCCTATACCAATAGGTGTCATATGTCATGATTGACTTGATGAGTTATGTAATATGTTCATACCTTTTCTTGTTGCAAAGGTTTTCCATATTTTCAAAACAATCAAAAAAATTAAAAAATGTAAAGAGGGTATACCTTAAAAGAAAAATAAAAGGGTAAAAAGAATAAAAATGGTCAAAAAATGAAAGAAAATGAACGCCAACAAAAGAAAGACCATGAAAGTGTGCAAGTCTAAATGCCACTACTTTTTCACTTTCTGTAATAAACAATTGTGTGCAGTTTGTCTTTTATTCCACAATTCTTGAATAACCAAACAGTTCAATCTTGACAGATAAGTAGATAGGTAGAGTGAAAAATGAGCTCAATAGTTTAATATGATCCCTTGGATGTAGTAAGTGTAGACTTAGATAGGCTTTGCCATATAAAAGAAAAGAAAATTTGATAAGGGTTTGCTAGTCTAAGTGCACCCAAATAAAGAAGTAAAAGTGTTAGGATAAGTAGGTAGGATAGGTAGATGATGTTGCAGAATTATATGTGATGAATGATGACTCTAAGTATGTTAATCTTTTACTTTCATCACAAGGGCAAGGCATACGGTACATTGAAAAACATCTCAAGCAAAGCAAAGTCAAATAATTAACTCTCCTTCTCATTTTCCCTAAAAATTTCACTAATTTCCCCTAAATACTAAGGTATTTGCTAAATTAGAGGGGCTCAGAGCATTTCTCTGACTTCTGCAGGGACTGGACCCTTAGCCCAATAATTTATAAAGCCTAAGTATTTAAAATCATTTATAAATTATTCACTCACCTTCACAAGTCTTTTCCTAAGTAAAATCCTATTTTACTTAGGAAAATTTCAAATATTTCTCATAAAAACCCTTTTTCCACTTAAGCCTAAGTTAAATACACATATCAATTGTTTTTACACTTAGCATATTTTCATTTCATTATCATAATTAACTTTTAACTTATATTATATAATTCTCTTATAACATTTACCCTTTTCCCTTATTATTTAAATATAAAAAACCCCGAATTTCTATATATCCCGCCCCTAGTTAATTATAATCATAATGCATCCTTAATCGAGATTAATAAGTTAGCCAGTAACTAATTAACAGCCCTTAATCCTCTGCTGAATCAATATGGGATTAATTAACCCTTATGGTTAATTAATACCTCCCCGACCTATCCTGCCACTCCCGATATGATTAAATTAACCTTTAATTATATCCGGCCCGCCTTTGTTAAACTCCATCATATCGCATCTTCCGTCAACCATCCAATCAGGTCCTCAAGATCTGACGGCCATTATGAATATCACATGACTCTTTGTGACCTTGCGATAACGCGCGATCACGAAGAGGTTTTTGCACAGTGCCTCCACCATGCGTCGAAAGATCTGTGGAATCGCTGGCTCAAGGTCCATTACTGCCCTTCCCCAAAAGCAGTGCGATATAAAATTGGTTACCGCCTTCCCACATACGACAAAAATTTCATATCACTTGTTGTTGACATCATCCGTACAAAATCCAAAAACCCCTGCCAACCCTTGACTTTGTAAATGAAATAAAAAAGTCATTTTCACTGCTTTATACTGTAAACCTATGCGCCCATGCAAAAGAACGTGGAGGTTAATCAGTTCGAAGTTTTCAGCCACCAACCTGCTAAAAAACTTGCAGTTGACGTAGCTCAGAGCCCTTTAGCCACAACCAATACCTGTATTTCACTACTCATCCCCCGAAAACAGGTATTTATCCAATTCCTAACAAAACCCTGCAAGTTCTAAGTTATCCACTGTAAATTGATGGAAAATGACCAAAATATATAATATTTCAGTCATTATTTTTGTCAATTAAGTCCCCCATAGCCTCTGTGTTCCCCATTTCACAAAGGAAACTAGAGTTTCCTTCTGAATCCACAAGAACCAGAAATGGAAACTTGGGTGGCTTTGAATGTTGCACCTATTAATGCCCCTCATCGAGATTTAGACCATCTATCCTTGGCAGATAAATACTTCCAAATAAGAGACCTTTTCTCTGATAAAAATCACCTCAAAGTCTTTTGCTAAAGTAGAGATAACCACCTAAATGGCGCTGATGTCCTAGGGCTATGGGAATCCAATTTTCCCATATACTTTCTCCTCTTATTCCATGTTTTCCTTGATATAATTCATCAATGCCATGCCAATTATGACCCTAACCGCAGAGCAATTATGTCTCCTAGCCAAACAGTCCTATTCCCAATAACTGCTGAGTCAACAATGAGATGTTGCAATTTCACCTTAGTCAAGCTCTCACTCCCATTTCCATTGGGGATTTACTTGAGAAATAAACTAAATTATCCCAATCAGAACTTAATTGCCTCTGTTAGACTTTCATATTACAGAAACATCAGCCTAAGGGCCCACCTCCTTATATGCAAACTTTTTTCAAAGATATGGGAAGACTCATCGTTGATATGATATCCTTAATTATGAGATTCAACACTAGTGAATTTGTTGATGAGTTAACCCTAGTGTTGTTGTCAATATTTACTCCTGGATGACCCCCTGATGTTAAGTATGATTATGCCTCCTTTACTGCTAATAAAATTCATGAACAGTTCATGAGACTGGACAATAAAGAAGTTTTCAAATATACCACCTTCATATATCATCTCATGCTCTATTATTAGCCAGAAAATTTCCTTTTCCTTGTCATGAAGCTTGATACCAAGGGCAATCCAAGGTATGTTATCTTTTGGACTTCCATTTTCCATAAAACCTTTGATTCCCCTTACTCCTATAATGAGTTCATTGATCAGTGTGTTCATCCAACAACCACCTTATTGACAGGGATTTCCACTCCCAGGATCAGTGGTGAAATTAAAAAGATCCTTTCAGCTCTCCAACCAGTACAGAATAAGTGACTGGTATTTATACCATTATTATACAGAAATAAGGATATATGGGTGCGGGCTTTTCCCTTTCAAGCTACCCAAATACGTTCCAATGAGACTGTTTGCATTGGAATATTTCAGACAAATGGTACGTTCAGACTTGGTTCATTTTCACAAAGCCAAAAAGAAAGCACAACTCAGAATCAAGAATCAATTAGGCCCTTTCATCTGCAACAATAGGCAAGCATGGAGGGAAGCAGAGAGAATTTTTAAAGATCACTTTAAATTACACAAAAAGATTTGGTTGGGTTCCATATGACCCTCATAGCTTTATTTGTGATAGAAGAATGAAGAATAGGCTATGACCATATATACACCATAGAATCCCAGAGATTGAACAATTTGCCAACATGGATGAATGGAGGGAAGGGACCTTAGTAGAAACTGATAGTGAGCCGGTCAACATAGAAAATGTAATGAAAGATATTGAAAAGACTCTTGACCTAGACTCTTTTGGACAGGTGCAGTTTGAAATTTCTTAGAAGTCAGCATTAGGGATAAGTGCTTCAACAACTGGGGACTCTCAAAGGCACTCACAGCAGACCGATACACCACTCACGGGGACTTTCAAAGGCAAAGAAACAGAGATAAGCACTCAGGTTACAAAACAGTAAATAATGTCTAATCAGCCTGAAACTTCTAAGGAACAGGCCCACATACACACTCCTCCAACTCAAGTCACCGTGGGAGAACCCCCAATCTTGCAAAATCCTCTGAATGAGGAAAAGAAAAAAAAGAGAGACAGGGAAGTAGCTACCCCTGCCAGTGGACCATCAAAATAGCCTGGTGCTAAGAGGCAAAGGCTAAATCCTCTTTCAGAAGAGGAATTTTTTGTAGAAACTACTTATAGTCAAAGAAAAGGTGTAGATAGTCATCAAACTTTCCTAGTAGGTGGGACATCTACAAGCTCACAGAGACAGGAGCTGGAGATAGAGCAAAGTGCAAAGGTATCATCTTTTAGGCCACTACGACAAGACAATTCCGATATCAAAAAGAAGTTTAAGGAAATAAAAGCCAGAAATGAGCCATTGAGGATCCATGTATACAATCATTATTTGAAAATAGCTCCCACTAATCAAAATAGGTTGATGTCAGCCTATGAAATCAAAGAAGGTAAAATGATAATGAGTTATTTTAAACCTAAAGTGCAGCAACCTCAATCAGCAGCAGATTACCTCAGAACTAATTTTGAGTTCATGTCCAAAGACATTCATCCTTTGGACCAAATTGAATTACACAAATAGACAAGGGAGATGGTATACTCTACATTGACTGGTAAGGCCATGATGGCCCATAGACTAGAGAATTCCTTAAATAATACAACTGCCCAATTATAGCTAGAGAGAGCCTCCTCATAGGCTAAAGACAATAGAATAAAATCTTCAGAAGAATTGATCATTGGGTTAGGTCATGATCTGAAAGATGTGAAGGCTGTAGAAGCCTTAATTAAAAATAAAGTTGAAGACATAGTTGCCTTAAGAAAGCAGCTAAAGTTGATTCCTTCAAGGAATTCACAGACTGTAGAGGTCATACAACAAAGGTCTGAAGAAGAGTTTATGGACTTGCGCCTAAAGCTTAATGAACAATTGAACCAGACTGAGCAAGAGCTAGAAAAATCATTGAAAAACAAGCAAGGGGAGTCGAACTTTTAGCCTCCCAATGTAATACCAGTAGTTTCAACTGCAGTCCCTTCAACCCTTGGAACAACTTTGGCACCAAATGGCCCCTTAGTCATAGCTGAGATAGTCACAGGTGCAACAACAATAGGAACATCACAGGAAAGTATTTCAAGTTTGAGTACAGAAGAACTGATAAAATCAATGGAGGAGATGAAGCTCCAAGATTCAGAGTTGCAAAAGGTGAAAGAACAACATGACACCTTAGAACAGAAATATGACCTTTCAAAGATAAATTTTTCAGAAAAGTGAGGGAAATTAAGGGGTTAGAACAAAAGGTGAAATCATTAGAAAAGGACTTCACATTTGACAAATCTTTGACAGATATTAAGAATATTCTTTAGACCAACATCACTCAGTCAATAAATGATATTTGGCCATCAATACAAATCATTTTTTAGCAAATTGATTTGGTAAAGGCAGCTTTAGAGGAAATTCAGAGGACAAAAGTAGAATTAGGAAGGATGCCTGAGGAAGCCACCAGGCTCATAAATTTTTTGAATAGCAAGAATAAGTATTAGCTTGAAGAATTGGGCATTGAAAACAAAACAGAGACTATTCTGGAGGTCAAGAAGGTATTAACTAAAAGGTCTTTGATGCAAAATTTTGAAAGAAGATGACAAAACATGCAAGAGGGAATTAATGCTTTTATGGAGAAATTTGGTATTTTGCAGAACAAAGGGTTACCCAACCCTTTAGTTATAAATGATAAGTTTATGAGGCATATAGATTATGTTGACAAACTGGACCAATATGCAAATAACCAGGAAAGTTCATCAACCAACACATTAGCACCAAAGGCACTGCCTATGGGCAGAGTTCTCTATGACAATCTAGAGAACCTCTTCTATGTTGAACATGAGCTAAAGCATTTGTTTCCAATTCAGCCTACTTTTTTCAAGTACACAGAGACTAGCGAAATCTTCAGAAAACTTTAAAGGACCAAAATACCACAACCAAAATGGTGGGAAGAAATGCTAGAAATTTTGTAATTTGTCCTTGGTAAAAAGTAAATTTTGATTATGTACTGCAGTCAATGATGGTAAAGAGGATAAACAGAGATCAAACAGGTAAAGAGTATCAGAGCAGGTTAAAGTGTGTCAGTAAGAAGATGAAAAGCAGAACAACCAACGCAGAATTCCATCAAAGACAGCAAGATGCTCAATCATAGGGCCTGACTCCAGCACATTCACAAGAATAGGGACATCAAACCATCAGTTTTCCTCTATCTTCTAACTACGAGACCATCTGTCTCTATTTTCATGTAACATATAGTTAGTCATCTCAGAATATATCTCACTTTGTTATGAGATATTTTATTGTAAAGTTTTTGTATAAATACTTCCTCATTTAGAGTATAGAGGGTGGATTCTTAGACATTGCTCTAAAACTTATTATTTTGGAATAAAGTGTTGTTGGACCAAATCTTGCATGGCTGATTGGATGTAGAATTGATACAAAGGAATTTTCACAGGATTCAAGTGCAATACATCAGACAAATAATTATCTTATAACTCATGTGTTATTGTTTTCATGTTTAAATATTTCAATTATGTTCCATATATGAATACTAAAACGAAAGAGCTTAATTCAGAAAGCGCTTTAGTGCAATCTATTTTCAATAATTTTTATTCTCAATGTTTTCCTCTAAACTATGATAAGCAGTGAATTCTTAATTTCTCTTGTTTCCTAGTTTACTCATTTTGATCATTTAGTAAAGAATTCTTAATTTCTCTTTATTGGTGATCAGTCAAATTCCCTCTTCTCAAAACATGTGGAAGGATGCTTAAGTGCCCTTCTTCCCTTTTGAGCCCATCCCATTCTTTCAAGTTATCATTTGCTCCCTGTTTAGCTATCTTGCCCTGTGAAGCCATCCTTTGTTGAGAAAACAAATCCAGTTTAGCCATCTTCCTTTGACTCCATTAGCCCAATGGTCTGGAATACTCAATGATATCCCTCTACGATTGAATTTCACCAACAAACTCAATCAAAATCAAAAAGCTCTAATAACTAGCCTAAAACCTTATAAAACAAAGCTAAATCTTAAATATAGATCCCTATCTAAGTACAGATTGGTTAGATTTTGTACTCAAAAGTTACTTTGTGGTTACCTCGGACCCCTTTCCTCTTCTTACAACTTCTAGGAAAATCTGAGTGATAACATAGTGGCGACTCCACTGGGGAACACAAAATTTGTTGTTATTGTTGTTTACTTTATAAACTACAGATGGAGCCTGAAGTTAGCCAGGTAGCCTTCGAACTACTCTTGCTTTGAAAATGCATAAGTAGATGAATGCTGCTTTAGTCTATCTCCGGTCTAGTTTATGAATTGAACATGAACCAGTTCCTCAGTCAAACAAATATTTAGGAAGGTTTTAATTCAAATCTAAAACATCTTAAAGACATCACAAAAGGTGTTGTTGATATTAATTCACAAAACCAAGAAATATGGCTTCGAAAGGACTCGTTACACTAGGTAAAATCCTGATCCAAATCCACCACCTGTGTTTGAGAACCCCAATCTGATCCCAAGAATTCTTAGGAGACAGAAAAGTCAAGAAAGTACTACTGGCTCTCGACCCATCTACAGATCAAGATCCTGCCCTGTTAGGTGGATTTATCTCGAGGATGAACCCTTTGATGAGAATTTTGAGACCTCTTTATTTGTAACATTTTCTAACTCTGAATTGATCCACTTGGTTCCAAACCCAATGTTTATTGAAGAGTTACAATTTGAAGCTGTTAGATTCTCATTAGACAGATATTTACAGAGTTCAATACAATCTGAGCTTGCTTCTGAAAGAACACCTGATCCCTCTACAATCGCTGCTGCTTCTGCAAGTTCCTCACCATTTCCTCCTATATCTCAACCCAAACTACCCCACCACAAACCCCTCCTTCTACCCTTCCATCCACAACCCAAATTCCTATTGTTACCCATACCTCATATGTTGTTCCATCATTACCTATAGCCATGGCAAACAGGTATAACCCCCCTGAATCTACCAGCCAATTTAGGTGCCATGCCTCAAGACTATCAAAGTAAAATCACTCTATTCGATGGTACTAGTACCTACACAGCTCAATAACATACCAAAAAAATGACTGATTACTTTTAAATATATGAAATAGATGTTGATGATATAAGAATGAGGATATTTGTTCAGAGTCTAACTGGGGAAGTCAGAACCTGGTTTAGGGCTTTAAGAGCAAACAACATAGGTAGCCTAGAAACCCTTTATACACAATTCTTGAATCGTTGGGAGAAAAAGAAAGATCCTTTGCAGATCTTATCCGAGTATGAAAACCTTAAGAGAGTAATGCAAGAAACTATGCAGGATTATTGCACTAGGTTCAACACTGTCTACAATGCCATTCCTCAAAACCTCAAACCCCCACCTAATTTGGCCCTAATCAAATTCCCAGATGGATTTGATTCCGATATGGCTTTTCAGCTAAGGGAACGAGCCCCTAGAACTTTGGAAGAAATGCAAATTATAGTTGTCAGTGTTGAACCCAATATGATGTCAAAACGAGCCAAGGTTAGAAGTGAAAGAAGGATACCAGTGAAAGAAGAAACTTCACCTGTTGAACAAAAACTGGATGCTATAATTAAAGGGATGGAAATACTAGGGGACAGAGTGGAAACAATAGAAAGAAATCCCCTTGGGATGGTTAGCCAACCAACACAGGGAGGTATCCTAATTTCCAAAAAAAAACCAAAACCAGAACCCTGGGAAAACTGGTCCAGATCAAAACATTAGACCCCCTTTCCAGGAGAATTACATAGAAGCGTCCAGCTCCGAGGGTCCCCCCTAAAGATACTAAGATAAATCTGATGGGACTTAACAATGAAGGAGAAGTTTTTCTAACTCAAGATGATCAAGAGGCTCACATTCTCAAATAATTTCAAATTCAGTCAGGAAAATCGTTTGACTTTAGGGAGGGATATGATACAACCATCTACGAAGTACACAAGGATCATAACTTAAGGAGTAGGAGAATTGATGTTCTCGAAGTCAACAAACAGAAAGCTCCAAAAAAACCTATCAAAGGTAAAGCAACTACTACCCTTGTACAAATTTTTTCTAGATCAAACAATAACCCACCTAATCCAATAATAGTAGATGTGTCTGACAATAAACTGAATAATAGAGTTTCTTCCACTCCCCTTATTTCTAATGCAACCATGGAAGAACCTCTAGAAGTTAATTTAGGAGAAAATGTAAATGCTAACCCCACTCCTGAAAAAAGATAAAAACACAAAAAACACAGAAAATAGAGAGAATCCCACTGTTCGAAACATAAAAACCCAAACAGAAAAACCTTTCAATCTGGAAACTGCAGTAGGAAAACTAAAGATAGATGTTCCATTGTTTGAATTAGCTAAACATGATGCCTACCGAAATCAAATTAACAGATCACTTAAAATTACTGGAACTGAAGACTCTGTAAATGTTTTTGATGACCAACCAGAATTAATCTTTGGCCTTGAAGTAAATGGAAAACGTTTAGAAAGAAGTGTTCCTCCCTTCTATGTGAGCTTGAATATTCATGATAAAATCCTTCACAATTCCATGTTTGATTCTGGGGCATCTCACAACCTATGCCCAAGCCTGTAATGGAGAAATTAGATCTTGACATCGCTAGACCATATAAAGATCTTTTTTCTTTTGATTCAAGTCAAGTGAGATGTTTAGGATTAATAAAAGACTTATGTGTTTCTTTAGTTCAATACCCTGCAAAAACAATCCTGATGGATATAATAGTAGCAGATATACCTCCAAAATATGGAATGTTATTATCCCGGTCCTGAGGTGCTAAGCTTCAAGGATCACTTCAATTGGACATGTCTTATGATACTATCTCTGTTTTCGGCCAACCTAAGAATCTATATAGAGAGACATTAATGAAATATGAAGAAAGTAGTCAGGAAAAACCACAAAATTTCCCTATCTACTCAGTACACTCTAATATGGATTCATTCATTCTATACAATGCCGAAACCAATTCTGCCAACAATGGACAAGTTTTAGCAGTAGAACCAAAAGAAATGAAAAAAGGAAAAAAAAGTGTTTAGATCCAGGAAATCTCAGATACCAATGATGATTTAGATAGCATAGAAAAATCAGATGAAAACAAAAAACTAAACCGCCCTTCTAAACAAATTCCCACCATCCCTGACACAGATTATGTCCATGAAATTCTTTGGCATTTAGAATTTGATGGTTCAGTCAACAAATTAGGGGCATGGGAAAGAATTTGGGTGCACAACTTAGAAAACGACCATGCTGAAGGTCATGCCTACAGGCTAAATATTAAGTGCACCAATAATATGGCATAGTATGAAGCTCTTTTGCTAGGACTTAAACTTGTCAAAAGATTAGGAGAAATTAGAGTTTCTGTCATAAGTGATTCAAAATTAATTGTTAATCAAATTAAAGGAAACTACCTTACTAGGGATCCTAGATTAGGATACTATAGGGGAACAGTCATAGAGATTCTTAATATTTTTTTGGAAACTAAGCTTGTTGTAGTACCTAGAAAACATAACTTACATGCTCATAGTTTGGCCATGTTTGCTAGCACCTTCAAATTGCCTTTCGAACCTAATCATCAGTTTACTGCTGAAATTAGGCATAGGCCAACTATCCATGACAATATGAAAAACTAGTAAGTTTTCAAAAGTGATGAGCAGATTAATAATTTTTTAACTTTAGACAAAGAATTTTCACACAGTTACATAGATGTTGATGTAGACAGTAACTTGAAACAAGTAGATGAGGTAGAAACCAACATTTTGGAAGAAAGTTCAATTCAAATGCTTCACCCCCACAAAATTCACTAAAAAAGAAATTCAAGACCTAAAACAAATGGACCATGATGAGATGATTGAAAAAGAAACAGAGATCATTCACCTAAAAGACAATCATCTGCCCAAAGGTTTAACTCCTCTAGAAGATCTCTTTGATTCCAATGATATTCCTACAAAACCAAAGATGGAACCATTAAAGGCAGACATTGAAGAATATAATTTAGGAATAGAAGACAATCCAAAGAGGATAAAACTATCAAAGTCTTTACCACCTGATCATAAAATAAAATATGTTGAACTTATGAGGGAATTCCAGGATGTTTTTGCCTGGAGTTATGAGGATTTGAAATCATATGACACCTCAATAATTCAACATACTATAACTCTAAAAGAATACTAGAAGCCATTCAAACAAAAACTCAGGAGAATAAACCCTGTATTACTACCATCAATTGGAAAAGAAATTAAACGTATGTATGAAGCAGGGATTATTGCTTCTATAAGGTTTTCAGAGTGGGTATCTAATTTAGTACCCATTAGGAAGAAAACTGGGGAAATAAGATTATGTGTCGATTTGAGAAATGTAAATAAAGTTTCCCTTAAAGATAACTATCCTTTACCCAAGATGGACCATATTTTGCAAAGGGTAGTAGGTTCTTCTAGGATTTCTCTTTTGGATGGATTTTCAGGATATACCCAGATTTTGGTTCATCTTGATGACCAAGAAAAAAATTACTTTACAACACCATGGGGCATATTTATGTATATCAAAATTCCATTTGGAATTAAAAACACATGAGCTACTTTCCAAAGGGCAAAGGAAATTGCGTTTGCTAAAGAGATTCATGATTTTCTTGTCATATATCTAGATGACCTAACTGTTTTTTCTAAATCAGATCAGCAACATTTGGACCATCTCAAACAAGTATTCTTAAAATGCAGAAAATATGGTATTTCTTTAAATCCAAAGAAATCCTTGTTTGGCTTGGAAGAAGGTAAATTCTTAGGACACATCATTTCAAAGGATGGCATTCGAATTGACCTTGCCAGAATAGAAGCAATTTTACAAATACCTCATCCGAGAAATATCAAAGAACTTCAAGCTTTCTTAGGAAAGATAAACTTTTTGAGAAGATTCATATCTAACCTAGCAGAACTCATTAGATTACTTAATAATATGTTAAAAAAGGATTCAAGTATAAAATGGACAGTAGAGGCCAAACAAGCATTTGAACAGATTAAAATGGCTTTAACTAGAACATCGGTCCTTACAAGTCCTCAATTTGATAGAGACTTCATAATTTTTTCTTTTGCCTCAGAGCACACTATAACAACTGTTTTATTACAAAAAGATGACCAAGGATGTGAAAAACCTATTGCCTTTTAGTAAAGCACTCAGAGATGCATCACTGAAATACAAAATCATGGAGAAACAAGCTTTTGCACTTGTTAAAGCCATTAAAGACTTCAGAGTTTACATATTATACTCTCATGTGATAGCCTATGTACGAAATGCAGTTGTCAAAGACATCCTGACTCAGGATGGAATTGAGGGCAAAAGGGGTAAATGGATTGCTACTATAATAGAGTATGATATTGAAATAAAACCTACAAAGTTGATAAAAGGATAGGGATTGGCCAAACTCATGGCAAAAACCAATTGTCAAGCCCTGGACATAAATGAACTGGATAACAAATAGGAGATGGCGACTCCACAGATCAGCCAGACCTTTTCAGATTCACCTTGGTATGCTGATATAATTTATGTGTTACAAAACCTGCAGGCTCCTCTAGGGTTATCCAGAACAAAAAGTAGGTTTTTAAAGATGAAAGATTTAAAGTTTTGTATTTTAGATAATGCTTTTTTTTGGAAAAATCATGAAGGAATCTTATTAAATTGTTTGCTAAAAAATGAAGCCGACAAGGCACTTCAAGAATCTCGTGCAGGAGATTGTGGTGGACACC
Source organism: Pinus taeda (assembly GCA_000404065.3). Taxonomy (NCBI): domain Eukaryota; kingdom Viridiplantae; phylum Streptophyta; class Pinopsida; order Pinales; family Pinaceae; genus Pinus; species Pinus taeda. The sequence goes on from APFE030568181.1 coordinate 49,825, forward strand.
TCTATTGGAAATCGACTGCAGATAAAACCTTAAGGGTTGGTTTCTATTGGCCAACTTTGTTTGCTGATGTGAAAAAAATTGTCACCTCTTGTCATAAATGCCAAATTTTTGAGGGCAAGAGAAAACTATTACCTTTACCCCTGAAACCTATTTCTATTGAGAAACCCTTTCAACAATGGGGCCTTGACTTCATTGGAGAAATCCATCCTCCCTCTTCTGTCCAGCATAAATGGATTCTCACTACCATTGATTATTTTACCAAATGGATAGAGGCCATCCCCTCTAGAAAGGCCACTGATACAGTGATCATAGGTTTCCTAGAAACAAATATATTGTCCAGATTCGGCTGCACTACTAAAATCATAACTGATAATGCAACAACTTTCAAATCGAGAAAAATGATCAGTTTTTGCAATAAATATCACATCACCTTAGGCCATTCCACAACCTATTATCCAAAAGGAAATGGAAAAGCTGAATCTTCCAACAAGAGCCTCATAAATGTCATTAAAAAACATTTGGAAGAAAATAAAAAGACTTGGCATAAGAAATTGATAAATGCACTATGGGCGGACATGCTTACTACCAAGAAATCCATTGGCACCAATCCTTACGAATTAGCATATGGCATGTAGGCTGTATTTCCTTCATCATTAGGAGTTCCTGTTATGAAACTACTCCAAGAAGCTGAAGTGGAACTCAATGATATTCAAAGAAGGATTAATCAGACAATCAATTTGTAGCAGACTAGAGAGGAGGTGTACCAAACATCCCAAATATGGAAAGAAAAGCTCCAGAAGATATTTGACAGAAGAACCAAGGCTGAAGATTTCCACCTTGGAAATAAAGTGTTAAGATGAGATTCCAGAAGAGAAGATAAGGGGAAACATGGGAAGTTTGACTTCCTATGGAAAGAACCATATATATCCATGCCCTACAAGGAAACAATACATATTTTCTCAAAAACTTTGATGGCACAGAAGCAGAAGAAGGACTAGTCAATGGTCGAATGTTAAAACATTACTTTGATCCTAATTATTAAGATTTACCATGATGTTAACATGTACATACTATATCCTTGGTAATGTCACTTTTGGATTGGATAATAACCTTTGGAGTTGAAGCCCGAAGAGAAGCCCCTAAGCTTCAGAAGTATTATTGTCATACATACAATAAGACAACAAGAAGAAGAAGATTGCAGAGCATAGTCAAAGTCGTTCAGAGGCCATCTGATCTATTGTTCTTGATTTTCCACTAGGAAAAGCCATCCCCAAGTGGAGCCACTGTTAGGCCCCTATACCAATAGGTTCATATGTCATGATTGACTTGATGAGCTATGTAATATGTTCATACCTTTTCTTGTTGCAAAGGTTTTCCATATTTTCATACAAATCAAAAAATTTAAAAAATGTAAAGAGGGTATACCCTAAAATAAAAATAAAGGGTAAAAATAATAAAAAATGTCAAAAAATGAAAGAAAATGAGCCCCAACAAAAGAAAGACCAGGAAAGTGTGCAAGTCTAAATGCCACTACTTTTTCACTTTGTGTAATAAACAATTGTGTGCAACTTGTCACTTATGCCACAATTCTTGAATAATCAAACAGTGTAATCTTGGCAGATAAGTAGATAGGCAGAGTGGAAAAGGAGCTCAACAGTTTAACCTGAGCCCTTGGATGTAATAAGTGTAGACTTAGATAGGCTTTGCCATGTAAAAGAAAAGAAATTTTGATAAGGGTTTACCAGTCTAAGTGAACCCAAATAAAGAAGTAAAAATGCTAGGATAAGTAGGTAGGGTAGATAGATGATGTTGCAGAGTTATATGTGATGAATGATGACTCTAAGTATGTTAATCTTTTACTTTCATCACAAGGCCAAGGCATACAGTACATTGAAAAACATCTCAAGCAAAGCAAAGTCAAATAATTAACTCCCCTTCTCATTTTCCTTAAAAATTTCACTAATTTCCCCTAAATACTAAGGTATTTGCTAAATTAGAGGGGCTCAGAGAATTTCTCTGACTTCTGTAGGGACCGAACCCTTGGCCCAATAATTTATAAAGCCTAAGTATTTAAAATCATTTATAAATTATTCACTCACCTTCACAAGTCTTTTCGAAAATTTCAAATATTTCTCATAAAAACCCTTCTTCCACTTAAGCCTAAATTAAATACACATATCAACTATTTTTACACTTAGCGCTTTTTCCTTTCATTATCATAATTAACTTTTAACTTATATTATATAATTCCCCTATAACGTTTACCCTTTTCTTGTATTATTTAAATATAAAAAACCCCAAATTTCTATATATCCTGCCCCTGGTTAATTATAATCATAATGCATCCTTAATCGAGATTAATTAGTTAGCCAGTAACTAATTAACAACCCTTAATCCCTCGGCGAATTAATATGGGATTAATTAACCCTTATGGTTAATTAATAACCTTCCCGACCTATCTTGCCACTCCTGATATGAATAAATTAACCTTTAGTTATATCGAGCCCACCTTTGTTAAACTCCATCATATCACATCTTCCATCAACTGTCCAATCAGGTCCTCAAGATTTGATGGCCATTATGAATATCATGCGACCCTTTGTGACCTCGTAATAGCACGCGATCACAAAGCGGTTTTTGCACAGTGCCTCCGCCATGTGTCGAAAGATCTACGAAATCGTTGGCTCAATGTCCATTACCACCCTTCCCCAAAAGCGGTGCGATATGAAACCGATTACCGCCTTCCCACATATGACAAAAACATCATATCACTCATCGTTGACATCATCCGTCTGAAATCCAAAAACCCTTGCCAACCCTTGACTTTGTAAATGAAACAAACAAGTCATTTTCACTGCTTTATACTGTAAACCTGTGCGCCCATGCAAAAGAATGTCGAGGTCAATCAATTCGAAGTTTCTAGTCGCCAACCTGCTCAAAAACTCGTAGCCGATGCAGCTCAGAGCCCTTTAGCCACAACCAATACCTATATTTCATTGCTCATCCCCCGAAAACAGGGATTTATCCAATTCCTGAAAAGCCATGCAAGTTCTAAGTTATCCACTGTAAATTGACAGAAAAGGACCAAATTTATAATATTTCAGTCATTATTTTCGTCAGTTAAGTCCCCCATAGCCTCTATGTTCCCCATTTCATAAAGAAAACCACAATTTCCTTTTGAATCCACAAGAACTAGAAATGGAAACCTGGGTGGCTTTGAATGTTGCACCTATTACTACCCCTCATCGCGATTTAGACCATCTGCCATTGGCAAATAAAGACTTCTAAAGAAGAGACCTTTTCTCTGATAAAAATCACCTCAAAGTCTTTTGTAAAAGTAGAGATAACCATCTGAATGGCTCTGATGTCCTAGGGCTATGGGAATCCAATCTTCCCATATACTTTCTCCCCTCAGTCCATGTTTTCCCTGATATAATTCATCAGTGCCATGCCAATTACGACTCTAACCGCAGAGCAGTTATGTCTCCTAACCAAGCAGTCCTATTCCCGATAACTGCTGAGTCAAGCAATGAGACATTGCAATTTCACTCCAGTCAAGCTTTCACTCCCATTTCCATTAGGGATTTACTTGAGAAATCAACTAAATTATCCTAATCAGAAATTAATCGCCTCTGTCAGACTTTCATATTATAGAAACATCAGCCTAAGGGCCCACCTCCTTATATGAAAACTTTCTTCACAGATATGGGAAGACTCATAGTTGATATGATATCCTTAATTATGGGATTCAACACTAGTGAATTTGTTGATGAGTTAACCCTAGTGTTGCTGTCAATCTTTACTCCTGGACAACCCCCTACTGTTAAATATGATTATGCCTCCTTTATTGCTAATAAAATTCATGAACAGTTAATGAGACTAGACAATGAAAAAGTTTTCAAATATACCACCTTCATATATTATCTCATGCTCTATTATCAGCCAGAAAATTTCCCTTTCCCTGTCATGAAGCTTGATACCAAGGTCAATCCAAGGTCTGTTATCTTTTGGACTTCCATTTTCCATAAAACCTTTGATTCTCCTTACTCCTATAATGAGTTCATTGATCAGTTTCTTCATCCAGCAACCACCTTATTGACAGGGATTTCCCCTCCCAGGATTAGTGGTGACATTAAAAATATCCTTCAGCTCTCCAAGTAGTACAAAATAGGTGACTGGTATTTATACCAGAATTATACAAAAATCAAGATATATGGGTGCGAGCGTTTCCCTTTCAAGCGACCCAAATACGTTCCAATGAGACTGTTTGCATTGGATTATTTCATACAAATGGTACATTCAGACTTGGTTCATTTTCACAAAGCCAAAATGAAAGCATAACTCAGAATTAAGAATCAGTTAGGCTCTTTCATCTACAATAATAGGGAAGCATGGAGGGAAGCAGAGAGAATTTTAGAAGATCACCTTAAATTACACAAAAAGTTTTTGTTGGGTTCCATATGACCCTCATAGCTTTATCTGTGATAGAAGAATGAAGAATAGGCTGTCACCATATATACACCATAGAATCCCAGAGATTGAACAGTTTGCCAACATGGATGAATGGAGGGAAGGGACCTTAGTAGAAACTGATAGTGAGCAGGTCAACATAGAAAATTTAATGAAAGATCTTGAAAAGACTCTTGACCTAGACTCTTTTGGACAGGTGCAATTTGAAAGTTCTCAAAAGTCAGCATTAGGGATAAGTTCCTCAATAGTTGGGGACTCTCAAAGGCACTCATAGCAGACTGATACACCACTCACATGGACTTCCAAAGACAAAGAAATAGAGACAAGCACTCAAGTTACAGAACAATCAATAATGTCTAATCAGCCTGAAACTTCTAAGGAATAGGCCCACATACATACTCCTCCAACTCAAGTCACTGTGGGAGAACCCCCAATCTTATAGACTCCTCTAAATGAGGAAAAGAATAAAAAGAGAGACAGGGAAATAGCTACCCCTTCCAGTGGACCCTCAGAACAACCTGGTGCTAAGAGGCAAAGGCTAAATCCTCTTTCAAAAGAGGAATTTTTTGAAGAAACTACTGATAGTCAAAGAAAAGAAGGTGTAGGTAGTCATCAAACTTTCTCAGTAGGTTGGACATCTACAAGCTCATAGAGACAGGAGCTGGAGAGAGAGCAAAGTGCAGAGGTATCGTCTTTTAGGCCACCAGGACAAGACAATCCGGACATCAAAATTTTTTTAAGGAAATAAAGGCTAGAAATGAGCCATTGAGGATCCAGGTCTACAATCAGTATGTTAGCGCTTGAAATTTCACCTCAGGCTGAGACAGGTAAACCTCAAGGCTACATCAAACCATTTAGCCTCGTAGCTAGCCCTACGGGGCAGGAGAAGGCTCTCTCCGGTCTATCTCAGTAAAATCTTCAATGGATGAGATGACCAATAGGGTAACACTGATTTTAGGCTAGTAAATTGATCAAAAGGGTTGATTTGGGGTTTTTAGGGTTTTTGGTGGCAAATTGAGGGGATGGCAATTTTGGGTGCGGGGATTGGACACAGTTTCTGCAGGGGGTTCTTTGGGGCGAGGTAGGAGACATTATTGATGCCTTTAACTGAAGTGGATGGTCAGGAATGATAGGTGAGGAGCTAAGGAGAGGAAACAATAACTTTGAATTCTCCTTAAACAGTAGAAAACATTGAAATTAAACAAACTTAAAAGCAGAGCATGGAAAGCATGAATTCTTACTTTAACACTTCATTTGTTTAATGTGCAGAAGTAAAGAAAGGAAATGAATCACATAACAAAAGCTTACAAGAACATTGAGAAACACACCATCAACACATGAGTCCACAAGAATCCCAAAGAGGACCGCAAAACCCTGGTCTTCCTTAGCCAAAAATTGCAGAGATACAGTGAAATAATACAATGATAGCTTCTCCCTCAAGAGTCCAACCTTCCAACCTCTCACAATGACTAAGAAAATACATAACATAGGCAAGCTAACACCTTTCCTTTCCTCTAGGGGTCGAGCTCATCCTTCTAGGAGCTATTTCAACCACTTCTAAA